>JAQGCX010000993.1:0-12768 GCA_034700205.1 Plectus parietinus | reverse complement strand
AATGTCTGGTGCGACAGACATTTTGGTTTGCGGGTTTGCTGGATTGTTGGTTGCTGGTTTGCGGACGCATTGTAAACGGCGTTTTCTGTTTGCAGGTTTGCTGGTTTGCGGGCGCATTGTAAACGCGGCTTAAAACAGTAACGCACCATTTTGGGCAATCCACACAATGCGCTGGTGTTGACAGTCGAAAATTACGTCTTTGGCCTGTTCTCTCACTCTGATTTCTTGCTTCGGAATAAAAGTGTGAGTGCTTTCAATTATTGCATCTCCTTTGGCAATCAACAGCGAATCAAAGTGATATTCTCCGATACCTGAAAGGCGAAGGTAATATTTGACAATTAATTTAAAATCGCGCAGTATCGTTAATACCCCATATTTTCGAATAATGATCACATTGGACCAGAAGATCATTAAGTGATACTGTACGCAAATTTTCTTCACTTTAAGTAAGTTGTTAACGAAAGCAGCGAATAATGGAAGCAATCAAAGTGCTTTGAAAACATAAAAGAACAGTAACTTAAGAAGAGATGTATTTGGGGGTTCCAGACTGAAGTGGTCAGAATTTTTTTACCAGTTCTGGGGAGGGGGGCCGGCAATTTGTTCCGCTCAAAACCCCATTCAATCCAGTGTTTGTCCAAAAAAAATTCGCGACAACGTCGGGAGAATCGGAGACCGATCTTCCCCCAATATACCCCTTTAAGTACACCTGCTGTAAGTAAGTAATGACTTTTTACATAATGTACGATAAACATCAACCTTCCAGCTGTTCATTCTCCGCGCAAGTAACACCACCACCCGCTTTCGGTAGACACAGATGCGGACATCCACCATTGTTAACGGCGCATTCTGTCTCCTCTTAAATTAGAGCCTTGTCATTAAAACAATGTTGCGATAATTTATTATTCGCCGACCTCCTGGGCATTTGTCGGTCAAAGTTGCAATACCATGCAACAAAATGGTGCCAAATGCATCAATTCCGCCGAAAGATGTGTTGTCTTCGCCAGTGACAGACACCGAATATACTTTTCCGCTGAAAAACATCACTATGATATTGTAGAACTATAGAATAACAAAGACTTACTTCGACCAGGATGTCCAGTAAAATCTCTCTTCATTGTGCGCCGTCCAATCCTTGATTGAGCGAAGATCGTCACTCTTGTATACAAGACGTCTATTTTTCCCGTCAAGACCGGCACATGACAGTTCGCTCGTTTGGTAATCCACCCAGCAGAGCTCACGACGTTTTGGGAGAACGGCGAGTAGATTTGGGACGCTGACAGTTTCGTCCAGAAAATCGATCAGATTCGAGCCGTCCAGGTCAATGCGTCCAATTGCAAGCTTCTCGGAATCCTTCGAAGAATATTTACCGAAGTACAGATGTCTAAATAAATTCTTTTGTTTTCCACAGACATGGGCACAAGGTTCCATTCGTATGAAGTCTTTCTCTAACCACCCCCCTCCTCACATATTTTCTTACCGATTATGCAAATCAAGCGCCAAAGCTTGCTGTCTTGATACAACTCCTTCTTCTGTTATCATTTTTGTGTATTTTCCGTTCACGCTGACGACACCAATTTTTTTCTCGCTCCAATTAACAAAGTAGACGTTCCTCGAAGACCAATCGACGGCTAACGCTACAGGCTGCCTTTGTGCATCGGAAAAAATTTCTTGTTCATCAGTGCCATCGAGAAAAGCGCTGTGAATAACGTTCCCTAAAGAATGTTAACCACTATCAATCAAAAATTTTACAAAACAGTTATAACTTAACATCAGTTTTGTTGAAATATGTATCAAACGAGCAAATAAGCTATTTGCAATTATTGTGAGGGAAACTTTTTGGAAAAATGTGAAACGTGCCATTTATGTCGCTCCAGACGACGCGTTTTTCTTTGCAGTCATAGTCGATGCCAAAAGCATGCTGTCCCGTTATGTTTAATATTTGCTTGACTGCCCCATCGGCAGCTCCAATAGTTTGAACGATCGATGATTCCAGACCAATCAATAGAGTTGCCTCAGCTGCAACAGAGGAACACTTGAGGCCAGCAGTACACTATATCGGTTGCCGGAGTACAAACCAATGTATATTATATTCATTACTCACATCAACAAGGCAAGACAAAAGAAATGGAGGGATATGCAGTCGCAAGCGGGAGTAAGAGAGGTAAAAGGGTAAAACAAAAAATGTCTCTTATACAGGTTTTCTTTAACACCCGGATCTCACGTGTAAAACCGTATGAAAAAACAATAAGTTTCTCTTTCATTGGGTGTTCTCTAACGTCATGTTTCGACTGTACTCCTCTAGGAGATCATTCTCGAGGGAATTGCAAAAGTTTGAGGGGAGGGAGAGTATGTTGGTAGCAGGTGTACTGTACTAGGTTGTAATGAGAGTTTTTGTGTATAAATACAAAATTTATTTCAGCATCTTTTCTAAATAAAATTTTATTTGTTTATATACGTATTTGGTATTGGTATCATTTTGAAGCGCGTTTTATGCCGCGTATAAATATATGCTGCTTTTTTACAAATCGCTAAATTTATAAAAATTACAGCGTGCACAAAAAAATTGCACTTGCACAAAAACTTTCATTACAACCTAGTAATATCATTTGTCCACTTACAGTTGGCATTAACTGATGCTTCATCATTCTGCATCTCATGTGACGCCGATCTTTCGAATAACAGCACTTCAATAAACAAAAGAAATCCACACCAACTGCACCGCATGATAAGTCGAAACGGAAGTAGACTTGTTTTTCAACTCTGAAATTAATTTCTGACTGAGAGCTGAAAATATTGCCTTGCACGAAAATGTTGCACTGCTGCATCAAGACAAAGATAGAAAATCCTATTTAACATGAACGAAGAAATGGAAAACTGAAAAAAATGGTTAAAGTAGTTAAAAGTAAAAAAGTGTGCATTATTTTTCATCGCATTGCAAATTGCTGAATCTGAAACTATTCTCATTCGCTTCTTCACTAATTCACTAATTAGATAAATCGATAGGTTCAGAACCGTCTAGCTGACTTATGGTTTTGGAAATTATCCACGGTATTTCGATAATAAAACACGGAAGTCAAAAAATCTTCAAACTACTTGTGTCAAATAGTAAAATCTGCACAGTGAGCAACGCCCTGTTATATTGGTGAGCTTATCAGCAGACAGCAGTAGCGCGCGATGTTGTTGTGATTTTGCGCTGTCTACTTCAATGTTTACTTTCTTCTTTTAATACTTTTAACGATGCTCATTTTTTATTCATTAACCTGATGTAGGCCGCTGAAGATTTTGAGTCCAATATGGTGATTTTAGACACATAGTATTGACCGAAGAAGTACAATGATTGGTCGACTGAAATTTAGACAATGCGCGACAAAAAATGAACAGTGAAATTATAAGGCATCTATAGTTCTTACTCACCAGTCCAGAAGTCCAGCGCTACAGCGATGCTGCACGTATCTTCAGATTCGTTTCAATCACTGTTCTGACTGTAGCATTGGGGTAAAGTTCTAATCACCGTCCTGACTGGAGCATTGGAGCATCGTTCTAATTACTGTCTTGGCTCTCAACAATACCTGATCTCCTACCAATCAACAGCGTCAAGGGACTTGAAATAACTTCCACCTAACTAACTAATATGGAAACATTATTAATAAGCAACTTGGTCGCTCATTCAACAGATTTGGTAGCAGGTGATATTGGTAAAACTGAAAACACATTTGCTAATTTCTGATTTCCTTTACTATTTGGCATTTAATATTAACTTTACATTCGTTTTCCATTTCGTCGTTACTTGTGTCCTGCTGTTGGTGCTGGAATGAGGCTGATTTTGGCAACAGAAGCACAGCGACAAGCAGAACAGGTATATATCGACTCTGAATGATTCCGTAATTAAACTGGAACTGAAACAGTTCAAAAGAACCTGTGCTTAGTGTGAAACATATCAGTGGAACAAAAAGCGCACTGGTTTTATGTTTGCGTAATGCGCAGTTCAAATCATTGCCAACGTACTTTCACGTTTGCAACATTGAGCATCTCAATATTTTGTGATTAATCTGCTTGGTTTCTCATAGTTTCTGAGTCGCTTTAGCGATAAATAAAGCAAATTCGAGCACCACATACAAGGAATTATTCGCCATAAATAGAAAGAAACACAATGTGTTTTATCATGGAAGAAAGGAAGAAACAGAACCAAAAGAAAACACTTTTTATTTATGAACAACTATAATTTTTCACTAAGAAAAAGAATCGCAAAAAAATGACTTTATGGAAAATTTAACAGAATTTAGAATAAATTAATTCACAGCAGTTAGGACAATTATCACCAAACAAAGTAGGACTTAACTAAAAACCATATTCGCAACCGTCTAATTCCTTGACATTATCGGGACACACACAACGAACTCCTCCCCTTGCTTTCGGCAGACACAAATACGGACATCCGCCGTTGTTCACTGCGCATTCTGTCTCTGCTGAAAACCAACAACCTTCATTAAACTGCATAATTTATCGCAAAGTAGATCGCCAAACCTCCATAGCATATTTCTGTCACACTTGTTATTGCGTTTACTCTTATTTCTGAATAAGATTCTGAGATGTCCTCAACCATTCCGTCGAAACGAAAACCTCCTTCGACAGAAACCGTATCAATTTTTGCACTGAAACTAACTACATTAAGTACAGTACTTTGATCGATTTCACAAATTTGCACAGTTCCGTTAAAAAAAACTTGCCTGTTGGTGTCAGCGTAAAAAAATCGATTTTCGTTTAGTAAGGTTAAGTCAAAGTAGCTGATTGTTGGCGAGCTTGTTGCAATAGAACGCTGTCCCTGCTTATCAAGATTGGCGCAGGAAATGCGAGAAAAAGTTGGATTCTGAGCTCTGCTGTCAATCCAACAGATTTCGCGAGTCTGGTTCACAATGACGAGTCCTTTTGCGGAATTCAGATTGGCTCCGGCAAAAACCATTCGGTTCGATCCATCCAGATCGACTCGCTCGATTTTTGACGGATTCCCAGTAGAGAAGAACAACTGTCTAAGTAATTAATGCTTCATTAAAGGGTTTCTTAACTCTGGAAGCATGGTCAAGAAATGGAATATTAATGCGCACGTGTAAGAATAAAAAGCAATTTGAAACGGATTTGTATATATTCTTGATCAACGCGTGCAACATTATCAAGAATGTATACAAATCCATTCCAAATTTCCGTGTTGATACATTTGCGCATCAATACACCATTTCTTGACAACGTTTCCGAAGCCGTTTTGACCATTTCAAAATCGAATTGACAAAAACTAATGCAATTTTCGAGACTAGCGATCTTAAATACATGTAATAAGTCAAACTTCTATTTTGAGTTAGGAACCCCTTTTAATTTTTTCTCAATGTAATTGGCTTCTTACCTATTTCGCCGGTCGACGACCAAACCTTGACAGTGTTCTCCTTCAGTAACAATTGTTTTCTGGTATTTTCCGTTCAGACTGAGCACGCGAATTTCTCCATTACTCTTGTCAGAGTAATAAAGATTTCTTGATGACCAGTCGATTGCCAGATATTCCGGATTGCTAACAATACCCGGCAACAATTCTTGTTCATCTGTTCCGTTGAGGAAAACCGTGCGAAGTATTTCTTCTATAATAATTCAGTTTTCATTTTGTTTTATGCAAACACAGTTTCTCATGGTAGATTAAAAGAAAAGAATGTCATTATGTTCCGTTTCAAAAAGAGGGAAGTTTGAACGTTATAAATATTTATAATGTAACCTGCAGCGCTGAAAAAAAATCGAATAATTAGCTGTGGTGTTAAGAAATACTTAGATCTCAGAAAAGGTTACAACTAGTGAAATACTCTCTCCTAGCGCTGCCGCAAGAAGTCATTTTTTAATTTCAGAAAACGTCTTATAAAAAATTCAAATAATTAATATTTAATTTATACGAAAATAATGGTATGACTTTATTAATCCGACTTTTAAAATTAAAAAGTGGGACGACTTTTTTGCAGCAGCGTTACCCTCCCCCATAAATAATGTTGATTAACATCGCTCCGCAAATCTTCACATCGATTTTTCCCATAACAGACCTCCAATTCAAGCGTTATCCGTGATTTTTGAAAATAAACAAGCAACTTACTGTCAACGTCTATCCAAATGATCCGTTGTTCCTGACAGTCGAAAATGACGTCTCTGGCATTTTCATTCACTACAATTTTTTGAGAAACAAGTGTGTCACTGCTTCGAATGATCGCTTCTCCAGTCGCGATCAACAGCGAATCACTCCGATATTCTTTTACAGCTGCAAAGTAACAGTTAGATTTTAACGAAAAATGGGATGTTAGACTCAAAAAAGAATTTATCAGTTTTCAAAAGAGCACAATTCCGACCCCTCTAAATTTAAGTTAATTTAGTGTTAATTTAGAGTCTAAAGTTAATTTAAACTCTAATTCTAAATTCATTCTCGCTATTTTTGCCGAGTAGTGGCGCAGTGGCGAAAAAAATTGGACAAGCACTAGATAGGATATATTTTTTGGATAATGAAGTAATCGGACTCCCCCCCTCAACCAGGGACCACAACCGTCTACTGTATGTTTAATGATGTCACCTTCGTTTTCCATTTCGTCGTTACTCGTATCTTCGTCATTGAAGAATCCAAGCAATTCAAATGATGCAGGTTTTGCCAACTGCAGAATGCAAACAAGCAAAATCAACCTCGACCGAGTTGGCATGATACAGCTGCACTTAACTTGAGTTTACACTGCCTGAAAAATTAAACAGAAACAAAACTGAAACTGAAACAGAAACTGAAATAGAATGATCATCATACTCGTTTCACATAAATTGTTTTGGAATAAAGAATCATGAATTACTTTGCAGAGTTATTAAATATTTTGTTATTTAGGAAGTAAATACACTGGCGTTTTAATGAGACGTGAGCCAATAAAGCTTTCAAGGCACAGTCAAGTCGACATGTAAGTGATAAATCTGTGTTGTCAACAGCGCCCTTTGTGCTCTCGACTTATCAGTTCACAACATGCTCATTGCGCGCGCCGGCTGGTTACGGGTTGCTGACGAATTAACCAAGTTGTGTAACTGTTCATGCTGAATGCTCTGTGAACATGCAACGATCAAAATTCACCCGAAGTCACACGCACAGCAATATCAAACAGGAAGTGAGAAGGTCTACAATTCCTTCTCTGTTTTATCAGTTTTTTGCGTGTATCATCTATATATATATATATATACAGTGGCGGACAAAAAACTTCGACCTTTTTTAAACTTTTGGGCATGTTTTGTCCAGAACACTTCATTGGATTGAAAATGGAAGATACCATTTGAAAGAACTTGAACTGCTCTACAAAATGACACCAAAATCACGGCTATACGACCATTCTCTGTGATTCTGTAATCGATTTAACAAAAATAAAAGTTCGAAGTTTTTTGTCCGCCACTGTATTTAAGCAAATAATGTCCATATGTGAACAAATTCGGGTTTTGCCGGATTAGCGAATTTCCAGAGTTTGGTTTGCACATGATGAGATGTATACGAGAGAGTGCAGACAACTTACCACATTTCGCCGTGAGCAATCACGCGGATAATTTAAGTGCATAACGCGCCCCTACGACTGAGCTGTCCAGAATGCGCGGTCCGAGCATACCTTTTGCATCGCGAAAAAAATCAGATTTTTGAAGAGTATGGTGACCCTTTCCATAGGTGTTTTTTTGGGTGGGGTTAACCCCCCCCCCCTAATCTAAAAAAATGAAGCTCCGTCCATGTGAACCCCCCTTCCCGACCGAAAATAACGTTTTTGCCACGTAGTGGCGAAAAAATTTTTGAGACAAGCACTGGATAGAATGGGGTTTTGGTCCATCTTAACCCCCCCTTAACTTTTCGACCCGAAAACACCTACGCCCCCTCCCCCTCCCTTCCAAGTTGTTAAGTAGCGGAGTGCAAATTAAATCGTGACGAAAGTACATCACAAAACAAAAAAAATAATAAAACCTATTCTGCAATGCGTTTATGTTCTGATGATAAGTTGGCATTCAAACGTTCTAAATCGTATCCGCTGTAGGCTAAAAAATTTGAATGTTGTGAGAGACATAACAAAACGTTTACTTTTGTTTTTGCTGATTTACCGTACGTACATATTTGCCTAATGAACGTTGATACATGCATACAAAACATTTAAAGACATTTGAGATTTTTCTCGCGGACTCGGTCAACAAGTTTGTCGAAAGTATTGTCCGCAAATACATGTTCTGGATTATCGGCAACAACACTGAGTATAGGCTCGTTCGGCTCCAAATAGTCTTTGGTATTGGGAGTCCCCTGCACTTGCAGCGAAAACATTTCGAAACCGGCGGCGCGTGCTAATTTCGCCATGGCATCTGGCTCGGGGTCGCGGTTGTTCCATCCGTCTGTGAACACCAGCATTATTTGTTTAGCCAGTCCCGGCCTTCCGCCTTCGTCCTCCTTTGCTTGCTCGGTCGCGACCCGGATCGCTTCACCTGAAACAGGGCAGTTTAAAGTATAGATGGGGTCGGTGCACCGGTACCGGTACCGACCGATTTTCGTGGACCGATTGTTGGACCGGTACCGATTGCTTGAACCGATCTTTCATCGGTACCAGTCCAGGCATTGCGTAATATCATGCGCATCTTAGAAAATTACGTGGCACATGTCTGAATGTCAGAAATGTATACAGTTGGACGGGGATGAGGATAAGGCAAACAAATTCAGTTTTTATCTGTAATAACTTAATTTTTTACCTTATGGGAGCGGGAAATGATCCACAGTAAAATCTTCGTAAAAAATTCGACTTTTTGGCGCTAAAATTCAAAATTGAGTGCTAAAGTATGAATTCCAGCCAAAAAATTTGCAAATATAAGCATGAAAATATCTATTAAAATTCGAAAATGGTTGGACCGGTACCGGACCGTGTACTGTCGGTCCAGGGGTCGTACCGGTACCGGACCGGTACCGATTAATCGAAATCTGGATGGACCGATTCGTGTACCGGTACCGATTCCACCTGGACCGACCACATCTATAATTGTTACCACGCAGACGCTGGATTTTGCTATCAAATGATTCTGGTATTGTCCATTACAATCGAAACTTCGACGTGACGCGAAACTTCGAGAATTTATTCTGGTAACTCGGGAAGGTCGTTTGTTGCATCAATATGCGCACACTGAAAAGAAACGAAAGCGTGACTCTGATTTGACGCACGTTGTTAATTCTGTATTCCTGTCTATGTGCATCGAAGCGCGCGCTTGTTTCACCATTGGTGCGGAATCGTGTCCGATCCAATCTTACATAAAGTTTATTATAGAATATTACCGTATTGGAGATCAGGTACAGGGTTGCCCCGGCGACTGACACTTTTGTCGGACTCAAATCAAATCCTAATAATGCCCCGGGGAAATTTTTCCGAAATTAAGCCATAGTAAATTACAGAAATTGTGTTAAAATGTTGAATGTTTTGTTATTGTCGACCATTGCTGCGAATGAAGTTAAATAGTACATAGAAAAAGACTGTAATTACATACTTTTCTTCACAAAACTTTCAGCTTTGTCAGTGTTCGGCTGTGATGCATTGATATTTTGTACCGAAAGCGACATTTCAGACGTGAAACTGGTATTGTGTTTTGCTGCTGCGGGTGGTTTTGATCAGAATACTTTTCAACAATCACCTCGAGACGATTATTATCTAATAATTTTGCCTAATAATTGCCCTTGGGCGATTATTAGGCAATAATATATATACGAGAATGTATGTTTTATGTGGAAGGTAAGGCAATACTGTAGTCCGACTCCGAGCAGTGGGTGAATATAAGAGAAAAGTTTTTTCACCATGCTTGTCAGATTTTTCAGAATTTCAGAAGAGGAACCCCATCCTCTTAGTTCACTAGTTACATTAATCAACAACTCTACTTCCTTGACATTTGCTAACCAAATTACCCCTCCTAGCCGCCGAACTGTGATCATGTCTGCTGTCAAATGATTTCCTCTTAGTCGAAGCGTGACGCGAGCGATGACATACATATTTCTGGGAACTCGGGAAGGTTGTTATTCGCATCGATATGCACGCATTGAAGGAAACGATATTGTGACTCTGTTTTGACGCACGTAGTTCATGAAGTATTTTATTTTTCGTATCGTTTCAGTGCTTCGCAGCTCGCGCCGGTTGCACCAATAATGCGGAATCATGTCTGGTGCTCTGATTTAGTGTAGAATAAAGTTAAGTATAAGCGATAGTATAAGCGATATTCGCTGCGTTTCGCGCCGCTCATTTTTGGTCGTCGCCCACGTTCAAATTTTATTTTATTTTCCGTTCTCAATGTGTGCGGTGAATGGATATGTTTTTTTGCAAATATATGATTGATTTGATGTTTCTGTAATTGCGTTGTTTGTTACCTTTCCATCTGTTTACATTGCTGTTGTGGATGTGGTTGCTGTGATTTCACTGTTTTACGCTCATAAAACTGTTGCCACTCCAATAACAAATATTTTGTTCGATCGCTTGTCGTTAAGCAAAGACCAACGGTGTATATGATATCATGAACATCATTTTTAAAATTGGAATTCGTATACTTGTATACAATAATTGGCAAGTACACAGGTAGGGCATGCAAGCATACATACAATAATTGGCAAGCTCAAAACTGGTGACAAGTAATCCCCCTCGTCAACAGAACACAGCCAATCAACAACAAATTCATGGTTAATATGTAATAGAGAATTGGCATGTAATCGCGCGAGGAGCAGCAATTCATTCATCGACCAACATCCACCAGTACGATAAACACTGTGAAAGCACAGTATCGATAACGTAAAGCGTAGATATTGGTGTTAGTACTGCAGATGCTGGATGACGCGGCTTAATAGCCAGGCGCCGTGCGCGGCGGTGGGCAGTGGTCGCAGCCTCCGCCTGCGCCTGGTGGGCCTGGGGGTCCCTTGCCGCCAGGTGCGCCAGGTGCGCCAGGTGCAGAACCGTTCCCAGCGTCGCCAGGTGGGCCAGGTGCGCCTGGGGTACCAGGGTTGCCTGCAGGACCGGGTGGTCCATCTGAACCAGGAGCGCCTGGAGCACCAGGACCGCCGTCAGGGCCCGCGGTTCCAGCTGCTTCAGTGACTTGTCCGGGAGCGCCGGGTGGTCCTTTTGTTCCGGGTCCGCCAACTGTGCCTGGTGGTCCAGGGGGACCAGGAGCGCCGGGTGTGCCACTATTGCCACCACCGGCAACATCTCCAGCGGGTCCGGGTGGTCCGGGTGGTCCCTTGGGTCCAGCGCCGCCGGGTGCGCCACCGGGAGAGGGAGCGCACTCTTGGCAAGCTTCAGTTGTCGGACCGCTGTTTGCTGAAACAAGAAATCGTTGACACAGTCGTCAACCCTCTCACAGTCGTCAGTCAAATGTAACAATCGCTGCATTTAGTGAATAACTTGAGTCGTAAAATTCGAACCTGGTGGTGCGCCATCAGCGCCTGGATTGCCGGCAGAGCCAGGTGTGCCGTCGGCTCCGTCATTGCCGTCTGGTCCAGGTGGACCCAGGGGTCCAGGACCTTGAGTTCCACATCCGCAGCATCCGCCACCACCAGAGACCTTGGAGCCGCCTCCAAAGCCGATGGCCTGGCGCTTTATGCGTGAGTCGGAGCCCTTAATCATCTGCGTTCTGGTCACCTCAGACCACAGACTTCCTGAACGCGACTTGCAGAAGTCCACCTCGTTCTGTAGCATGGACTGAACGTGCTGCATGTAGTTGTAGACCATGGGGACGGAGATGACGCAGACGATGGTGGCGACGGTGCCGAGCGCGATGCCGAGGAAGGCGAACTTGCGGAGGTTGTCGGCCTCGCGGTATTTGGCGGCCATGTCATCGTCCATCTTCTCGTAGGCAACCATGTCTGTTGTTGTAGACAAGACAGACCGAGTGGGCAGTGGACTGCGGACAACACGAACGTTAACGTTAAATACGGCGGGTGGCGGAAGACATTCACAGTCTGATTACGGCCAAAAGAGCATGAAAGCCAAATGGCGCGGCAACAACCATCGGCGATGTGTGATGTGCGAATGGGTGCCTTGGGCACACCCAAAGACTCCTGTCCATGGCAGTGCTCCATTTGGTCGACCACAAAAAGCCAACCATGACAACAAAAAAATCCAATAAGACGTCGCATTAGTTCTCTTTCGGCAATAAAACGTCGCTTTAGTTTTCATTCGACAATAAGGCGTCGCTTTAGTTTCCATTCAGCAATAAGACGTCGCATTAGTTTTCATTCGACAATAAGGCGTCGCATTACTTTTCATTCCACAATACGACGGCGCATTAGTTTTCATTCGACAATTAGGCGTCGCTTTGATTTTCATTTGACAATACGGCGGCGCATTACTTTTCATTCGGCAATAAGACGTCGCATTAGTTTTCCTTCGGCTTCAATTCTTCAATTCTCCAAGTAATTGGATTTGAAAAAAAAATATTCACTGTCATTGCCAGTTTCAAGCCTCTTAATTTTGAGAATATTCAAACACATACATAATTCAGTCATTATTTTATCTTTCATTATTTTATCTTTCATCATTACATCCAGTGATGGACCATGAGTGCTGGGTGCCCGAGGAAATCCGTACTGAGCCATTCTCATGAAACTTCCGCACAGGGTTTATTTATTTATTCAAGTTTGTTTATTCCACAGGAGGATATCGGGATCAGATTGGTGCGTAATTTCGTCTAATTTTTTCTTTCAACAAAATTTTTTTAGTACAAAAAGCGATTTAAATGCGACTT
>JAQGCX010000992.1:0-12769 GCA_034700205.1 Plectus parietinus | reverse complement strand
AAGTGCACAAAATGCGTATCAATTGTTTGAGTACACGCCAACATGAAAACTGACTACGCAGAACTGCGTAGCCTCTTGTGCGGTGGTGTGTGCTCTAACAATTGATACGCCTTTTGTGCACTTATCCGGGTTCGGCTGTTCAGAATGCTCGATAATATCCAAACCAATTGGGGGCACATGACGGTCTACCATATTATCGGAAATAGCAGTACAGTACTACTATTTCCAGAAAACGGTATTATATAGAGCAAAAATGTCAAGAGCAGAACTGTGTGCAATTTCTGAGTGTTTTCAGGCCAGAAAAATTGATTGTCGAAGCGTTCCAATCGCCCTCCGAGGAGTTGAAGACAGCGGCGTCCTTTTCGCTAGGTGGACTCGCAGTTGGCAATTTGGAGAAGTTCCTCCCATTCTTGCTGAAAGAAATCGACACCCAACCGAGACGACAGTATCTCCTGTTGCATGCCCTCAAGGAGGTCTGTTTCTTGTTCTCTGTATCAATTTCACTCTATAATTCCTTTTTGTTCAGGTGATTGGATCGGAAAGCGTCGACGCGCGTGCCATAGAAATCTTCAAACCTCGTATCGGCGACATTTGGAAGGTGTGATTCTATGCTTATCTCTCGTTTTTCCTTGCGAAACATGTGAACATCCGGGTCTTGTAAATGCATTTATGTGGGGAAGTTTATGCTGGAAGAAACTGTTATTATTTCGATTATTCCCGTTTCCAAGTGGAAACTTTGTTTATTATGAACTATTTCAGGTGCTCATGGAGCATGCGTCGTGCGCGGAGGAAGGAACACGTAACGTCGTAGCCGAGTGCATTGGAAAACTCTGCCTCATGGACCCGACGGCATTGTTGCCGAAACTCAAGGTAAGAATTGAGCGATTGTGCCGAGTTGAAGATCATATGTCGCGCGAAGCGCGAATTCTAATTGCTTAAAGGTCCTACTGCCGATAGGCGATCTCCGTTTTAATGCTTTGACAGGTCTCGGTCAGCGAGACAGTAGGAGTCAAAAGTGACCAATCTCAGATCGACCCACGTGAATAACACGAGTAACGGTCAAACGGGGGAATGCACAACAGAGCCGCAGCCCTTTGCTGTTGCCACTCTCCTGCTAATTAGGGCAGTAGGCGGACAAAATCGCCTTATCTGCAGCATGCCAGATTTTCAATGGAGAAAAGTAGGAGATTTTTCGAGTTTTAGCCAAAAATGGGGGTCGAGAGCTAACTTTATACTGACATGAGTCTGTTTTATCCCGTGCTTGTCTCGTTATTTGACCCTCTGCAGTATTCTACCCTCTAAGTAGGAGTATTCTACTGCCAGTGAGAGGTCTTGTAACCCTTCCTTTAAGTGCCCAATTTTGCTCCGCGTGTAATAACTTTCTTCAACAATACGAATCATTTCAGGGCTATCTGATGAACGACAACGAGCGAGTACGAGCGACGGTGGTGACGGCCGTGAAATTCATGGTCGTCGACCAGCCGCAGCCCATCGACGAGCTGTTGCAACAATGCATCGGTGAGTTCCTGCAAACGCTCACCGATCCCGACCTCAACGTACGCCGCGTCGCTCTCGTCGCGTTCAACTCTGCGGCCCACAACAAGCCGAAATTGGTGCGCTTTATTTGTTATAATTATTGAGTTATCTCGAATATATACGCCTGTTAGTCCATGGTGCTAAATGATTTGGAGCACGCTTCGCGCCTCATTGCTAGCAAATTCCTGAAGCGCTCATCGCCACCCCCATACCTGTAAGCAAGGGGGGGGGCTAGATACATACAGTATAGCTGTAGCTGCTGGGGGTGTCGGGAGTTCGCCCGCGAATTCGAAGTCAAAAATTTTCCGGGGGTACCTGTAGCTAGCCCCCTAAATTTTTGAATTTCGCCCCAAAATTCCGACACGAAGTACCGTATTTGTACCTGACCTCGGACCAACGTTACAGGTATGGCCACCCAAACCCCAACATCTTTCGTCGCTTGCTGGCTACCCGACTTTCAATTTAACTGTTGTGTTAACATAGCGCTGTTTTCAGGTTCGCGACCTGCTAGACGTCCTGATGCCTTCACTGTACGCAGAGACCAAGATTCGCAAGGAGTTGGTGCGCGAGGTGGAAATGGGGCCGTTCAAGCACACGGTCGACGACGGACTCGATTTGCGCAAGGCTGCTTTTGAATGGTTTGTCATTTTCTCTGTCTGTCAGCAACAACTGAGCTAAATTGTTGGCTTTGCAGCATGTACACGTTATTGGAGACGTGTTTGGAGCGGCTGGACGTGTTCGAGTTCATGACACACGTCGAAGACGGACTAAAGGTCCGTTGACACTGCCTTTATATTCTTTTTTTATTGTACAGTCAACATTTTCTTCTGGATAAAGAGAACCGGCACGGTGACATCGTTACCGATTAGGGGTTGATTTTCATAATCCCACACTATCGTTGCAAGATTTAGTATTTCTATGAAATACACCACAGCGATACCCAGTTGGCTAATTTTGCATCAATGATGAGCGCCTGAGACAAAATCATTTCATTGGTCATGATTTTCGTGTCGATACCAAACCAGTGGTGGGCAAGGTTTGACCCCTAAAGAAGGGATTTTGTGCCAAAAGTTTTTTTCGGTGGGAGGGAATATATCCTATCCAGTGCTTGTCCAAATAAAATTTCTCGCCACTACGTGGCGAAAACGTTTCATCCCCTCGCTCTTTCAGGCAAGGGGATCTAGACCCTTGTAGGATGGATATCCCCCCGTGCCCATGTCTGGACCAAACCCTTGTTTTCTTCTTTACCGATGGTCAAATTCTGACTATAACAACAGTACTTTTATTTTTAGGACCATCACGACATCAAACTGCTCACTTACTTGATGGTTGGGCGCCTGTCGGCGTTGTGTCCCGCGCAAGTGCTGCAGCGCATGGACAAGTTGGTCGAGCCGCTCAAAACGACGTGCAACGCCAAGGTCAAAGCCAACGCCGTCAAGCAGGAGTACGAGAAGCTCGAGGAGCTCAAACGCTCTGCCCTGCGTGCTGTCCTTTCCTTGCAGGTAAAATCACTCTCGCTGTCTATTTTTGCAACCATTAATAATAATAATAGCAATAGCGAAAAGCCCCCGAGCAATAGCTGTAGTTAATTGAAACTATTCGTATGTTATGAAACGCTATTATAGCCTTTTAAATATCTCTATTTCTCGATTATTTCGTAATTGCTATGCCACATTAAATTAACTTCTTTTGTTTATCATGAATGAACATTAAATTAGTGGTGGGCTAAGCGTGCGGGTCATCATTTCATTAACTTCAATATTTTAAATTGCGTCGCTACACGGGCCGAGCGTAAACAGCACGTTGCGTATTATCTTGGCGCGCTAACGCATTTTCTTTTTCACACAAAAAGTGAAAATAAGAGAAATTAACTCTTGACGAGGCCAGAAGCAAACTTGGAATGTATTTATTCAATACAAAATGATTTCTGCAATAAATTTCGCACTTTGAGTTTAAAATATTGCGCGCGCAATGAGTTGGTGGTAGTGAGTGCGACCGCTAGGGTTGCCAAATCCTGAAAGCGCCAAAGTACTACAGTATGAAAAATGCGGGAGTTCAAGCATTTAAAAAAATTCGCGCACGAGCAAATCGGCTGGGGGTCCAGGGGCGCGCTTAAGCGCCCTTGGCCCGCCGGAGGCGAAAATTTTGAAGCTATATGACGGAAATCATGAAATCTGAACATGTTTTAATCGCATTTGATGGTTCATTTGATCACTCCCGCCACCATTAACTGTAATGCGGCAGTCGCCATGTTAACTTTTCTACATTAAAAGTTAAATTATCGTGAAAGTAGGAGAAGTAGGAGATTTTTCCTCCTACTGAGTAGGAGATTCTCAGTGGGAGTTTTGCCCTGCAAAGTAGGAGTATTCTACTGCCAGTAGGAGGGTTGGCAACCCTAATGATAACTGATCTGCTTGATCTCGCAAAATTGCCGAGACTTAGCTATACTTTGTGTACCCACGTGACCTTCTTGGCGCTGATGTAAACTTATAAATACACAAAGTTGAAAATCGTTGAGCAAACTAAATCATTTTCTACCGGTTTTCACAATTGCTGCAAAAAACTCTTATATGATTGCGTTTCAGTTTTTACTTGGTTTCTACATTGCGACAATTGTAAGACGTTGGTGGACGCAATTTGAACTGATTGCTTGGCCTGACGATATCGTAACACTTTTATGTATTATTTTTCCTGGAACTGACATGAAAAGTCGACTTCGGCGGCACGGGATTGCTCGCTATCTCAATCTGACGGCGGCATTGGCTTGGCGCGATATTTCACAAAAGATTCGACGACGATTCCCGACCATCAAACATGTGGTTGAGTCTGGTTTGATGACGGAAGAGGAATATGATTTATACGAACAACTGGAAGTACGTATTGTTCTTGATTACTTTTGAATCAGTTCTTTCATACTGACCGATTCGTGTACTGTAGTTTTGTCAAATAGTTACAGTAGTCAACCGCTCTGATTCTTCAGACAACTACCGTATTTTCGGAAATAGTGACACTGTGACACTACTGTTTCAAACCAGTGATGTTCATGGGCCGGCCCGGCCCGCGGGCCGGCCCACGGTCCACGGCACACCCAGACCCACGGAAAAAAGGGTGGGCCGTGGGCCGGCCCGCGGGCCTGATTTTCTGTTTTTGGTGGGCCGGCCTGCGGGCCTGATTTTCTGTTTTTGGTGGGCCGGCCCGCGGGTCGGCCCATGAACATCACTGTTTCAAACCCAATGTACCCGGTACCTCTATTTTTGTGGGTGCCACTATTATTTCAACATATCCACGAAGAAATTTTAGCCTATTAAAAAATGAAAAAAAAAAGTTTATGCCGATATTTTCATCAAATCATATATTTTCTGGTCCTTTAATAGCAAATATCAGCTATAACAGAAGTAACAATATAACATCTTCTGCATAGCATAAAACACTTTGAAACTGTCCTTTAAATTACTTCGCATCTAGGGCAAAATTTCTTTTGAGTGCCACTATTTCTGATTATACAGTACGTAATAACATGTCGATTTGAAAAAATCTCGTTCAAGGTTGCAAATAAACGCAACGCCGGTTCATTTTATCCATCCAGTCCCCATGTAAATCTATCAATTCAGGAATCGTAAAAGTGTACTTCAAAATTACAGCATCATCACATTTTTTTAGTCGAAATCAGTTCGATGGATGGTGCCACTCCATTGGGCGCAAAAGATAATTGTCACGGAGCTTAACGACAAAGACAGGATCAAGAAGCCGATCCCTGCACTCATCAAGCTTTTCATGAGCGAGTTAGGGGCGTATCGAACTAGATTTCGCAGACTGTTCGGATTCGACTGGGCATGTGTTCCACTCGTGTACACCCATGTTGCCGCATTGGCTACGTATGGTTATTTTGCTTTTTGTCTCATTGGAAGACAGTTTCTCGATCCGTCGAAGAAATACAAAAACTATGAAATTGACTTCGTCGTGCCAGTTTTCACGATTGTGCAATTTCTGTTCTACGTCGGGTGGTTCAAGGTAAAAAAATTGTATATCGCCGTCATATACCGAAGTAGCTGCGGTTTATTGGCTGAGATGAGAGGGTGCAGGTTAGGGTTTGCCCTGTTATTTTTCGGAATTCCGAAATAATTCCAAAAAATTCCGGAAATTCCGAAATAATTTTAGGTGTACTTTTTTGAATTAGCACTGGATAGAATGAGGTGACTTTTTTTGTTGGTCAACAAGCACTGGAAAGAATGGGAAAAAATTGGCAAAAGACAGGGGGAATTGCGCCCCAGCCCTCCGCCCTCTAGCTTAGCCACTGCTTGAAATGAAAGTCGTTTTAATTTTTTTTTAAAGCAAAAGAATCGTGTTATAATCTCTTCGGCATGTGGAAAATCTTGATTGAATCGATTTTTTCTTAGGTCGGACAAGATCTGTTGTGCCCTTTTGGCACAGATGACGACGATATTGAGCTGAACTTTATTCTCGATCGAAACATTCGGACGTCCTTCGCCATTATCAATGGAGTGGAGACAATCGACTGTCCGCCAGTCGTCGAAGACACCTTCTGGTCCTGCCAGAATAAATTGGTGCCGAAGGTCGCTCACACAAAAATGTCAGCGAAATTGAAGGAACATCTGCCCCCACTGCATAGTTCTGTGCAATTGGAGAGATTTGACGATGATAACACCGCAGAAGAGGAGACGAAGATGGTGCCTATCAAGAAATTTCTGCGAAGCGAAAAAAAGAAACGGTAATTTTTTTAGACAAGCACTAGATAGAATGGGGCTTTGAAGGCTGCTGGGGCAGACATGGGCACGGGGGGGGGATGGGGGGATATCCCCCCAGGGGTCGAGATCCCCTTGCCTGAAAAAGGGCGGGAGATCAAACGTTTTCGCCACGTAGTGGCGAAAAATTTTTTTGAACAAGCACTGAATAGAATGGAATTTTAGAGGCAGCCGGAGGGGATATTCCCCCCCCCCGGGCCGAAAATTTTTGGTACTAAATCCCCCCCCCCCTAGGGGTCGAACCTTGCCCATCTCTGCCCTTAGTGCGCTAGAAATGGTTGAAGTTCTGTATAATTCGTCATTAAAATCAATGTAATTTCAAACAACATGCCAGTCTGATTTGAAAAATACCAACAGGACCAAAAATACTGTACAAATCTTTGCCAGTGAAATTTTTCTGCTGTTTGTTCGTTGTTGATTTGCCCAGCACCTGGGTGGTCCTGGTGCAATGAAACGGGCAAATTGAATTACCTTGTGATTACCGCAACTTCAATAATTAAACATGTTCGTGTGAATATTGGCACTCTTTCTTGACGACATATGACGCAGTTTTAATATTTAAAGTAGTCAAATTAGCCGCTAAGTCACATGAACATTAACGCTTGGATAAAGACAGATCATTGGTCAAATCACCTGTTCACCAAACTTTCAATTCAGTACACAAAATTTACTAACTGATAATATAGGAATCACCTGCTACATGATTGGGAAGATACATCCCCCCTCTGACCACCAAGGACCAAAATATAGCTCTCCTACTAACTCCCTGAAGGCCGACACAAGCGGCCGTGAAGAGAGAAAGGCAGGAGAACTCCCCAGTAATCATGATGCACCGCTGCACCCACCCCCCGCCGCGCCGGGTCATCTTGGGTCAAAAGTAGTAGGTTGCTGCTAGTGATGAGACCGGGTAGGCCCGACCCGGTACCAGGTAACCTGGTCGACCTGGCCGGGTTACGGATCGGCCTGGCAAGGATCTATCGGGTCTGGGCTGGATCAGGGTTGGCAAAAGAGAATTGCACTGGGTCCGGGTCGACCGGATCGGTCCTATTCCCATCACTGGTTGCTGCAGCTCAAGACAAGGCCACTCACTACGAGCTGTACGTTCCAATATCTCTGTCGTCGACGTTGCCTCAGACGTTGCCAAATCACCTCAGTCATCGTAATTTACGTATATGAGAAAGATGAAGAATTATTTAAGCGACTAACACTGCTTTTCTGATTCGAATTGTCATCACGAAGTGTTCTTACATCTTACAACTAGCATGTCAATGGTTCATCACACGCACACAAACTACAGTTATCTTGCTTGCGTCATTGTCAGCGTAAGCTGCGACCAACGAAAAAAGAAGTACACGGCTGGTGCAATAATCTGTGATTTCCGAAATTTGATTAATGCGCTCAGCAACAGTGACGTTTTAAATCAACAAAGTGGAAGATGTATCCTGGATACATCACCACAAGCGTTTTAAAGCCAATGACATACACCAAAATTCATTACGAACATCGAAGTGAGTTCAGTCAAACACTCTACTGCTTCGGCAAAGTGCAAATACGTACATACTTCTACTTTTTTCCTCAGTGATTTTGAAAAATGCTGGTTGGGAATTACGAGAAACGTCTCATTTGGCTACTTTTCTTTTGCTTTCAAGGATGTTTTGTTGCAAGAGCAACTGGTAATGACGCATGTCTTATTTCATGTATCTTAATTTTTCGATGTTCATTTTTTCCATAATAATCCACTTTTCCATTTTCCGTTTGAGTGTCCATTAAATTAACATTACAAACTAATACAAATTTTGATTATTTTCGGCTGTCATCACTTTGACAACCTCTAAAACTTAAATTCTTTATTCACCGGCCGATAGTAAATATTAATTTTAATCTTTTTTGCAGACTTAATTTCTTGGTGCGCCAGTCAAAGAACACAAGCTTATTATTACGGTCAAACTTGCTACAAATTGACGACAGCTTCTCAGTCGTATATTGCGAATGCAAAAACTTGCACAGAAAGACCGAGTGGACAATTGGCGATGCTCACTACAAATGATATCATTCAAAATGTCTGCACAAATCTCCTGCAATTATCCAGTGTGAGTCAGACTGTATCTTATCATCAAATCTGACGTAATTTTCAATTCAAATGCGCAGTAAATTTCACTGTATACAACCGTACAGTCCCGCTCGCAGGTAATCGCCGAAACGTGCACGGCGTGCACGCAGTGAACGCATAATGCAAAAGTATGTGCCGAATCGATTGATGGCTCCGTTCGACTGCGTGCGTTTGCGTTCAGGTACGCGTCCACATTTACGCCCGCGCACATAGGCCGCCTGTAAAACATGCCAACTGCGTGCACGTCGTGCACGCAGGCAGGCGGAGCGCACTAATCGATTAGTCCTATCCTTTTGCATTACGCGTTTTTGCGTGCACGTTTCGGCGATTACCTGCGAGCGGGACTGTATCTCAGCTTGAAGAAGCGCCAGTTGCCTCCAAGGTCAAAGAATTAAAGCAAGGTGATTTCATTGGAATGATTCGTGTTCTGAAGGAAATACGCGGCCAAAAAGAATTTCCTCCAAGGAGCTACTTTCTGAAGGAACTGGTTGGGCCCAAAGGAAATCCAGCTACTGGCAAAGTTAAAGGCCTGAAGAAGAGTAACTTCCTGAATAAAAGTGACTACATCGGCATGATTCATGTACAGAAAAGAATGGAAATTGATGGTCACGTAAGTCCAGAGCCCAGTCTGAAGCAGCGGCATCTGAAGCAGCGGCATCTGAAGCAGCAGCATCTGAAGCAGCAGCATCCACTACAGAGGCTAAACTGGAGAAAAGTGACTGCGTGGATTTGAATTGAGGTCAGAAAAGAACCTGTAATCGGAAAGTAACACCACCAAAGAGAAACAAAATCGATAAAGACATTGGACAATTTGGAAACTACTTTTCCATGCTGCCAAACGAAATTATAAAACAAATAATTGGTAAATTAAACCATAACAATCGAAAAGCCATTGAAGGTTGCAACAAAGCATTCAAGACACTTGTAGATGAAGGTGTCACCATGCGAGGGGCAATGGTTGGAATCTTACAAGTGTTTCACAGTTGCGTCAACATCAAAAGATTTGGTGGTCAACCATACTACCACCATGGAGCTACGCGAGACCACTGGCCAGGTGATCACCTGTGGCTGTATCATCAGAGCAATTACTGCTATCTGCCCAACCCAACCAACAATGATAACATCTTATTCTCTGATGAAGGGAACCACAAACGTCTGGTTTCAACACTAGGCCACTAGGCCAGAACCAACTGGAGCATGCACTTCATGATATGCGTTGTACCTACATCCACACAGTTCGCGTAGGTGATGTCATGGGCGCCAGCCACCATACATTTGATGTCATTTATAAACGTGTTAAAAGAGCAATTCAAGAAGCAGAACTTGAAGATGATGAAGAAGAAAGGGATCATCCACATTTCCTGGTGCCAAAGGTGAAACATCCAGTGGTTATCAGTTTGGTGCAGTTAATTCAGCAACTACTGAACCCACAAACAACTGTGAATCAGACTAAAAACAAAGATGCAAAAGCAATAAGTAACAAAACTCCAAACCTTTGCCAGCGCTCGAGGAGCTCAGCTAAAGAAGCCTCCATCTGGGCTGGTGTTTGAAGGCTGCAGTCTAGATATATTGGAATGGCTACATCCCAACTGAAAAGCACCAGTAGGCTTGCCCACTATTCTAATGAACAATGCTTTGACATGACTAGCATTACACAGATGCCCCTTACTAGCATTATCCCTTACATGGTGGTAACTTCTTACAGTCTCCTTTTTTGCTACAGAACAACCCTTTGATGTCCTCAAAAAGCTAACTCATCTATGTTTGGGGGAGCACCTTCCCCCAGTCATCCTCAGCAAGTGGATCAAATTTTTACCTATGATGGAGCACCTGAAAGTGCTGGCAATCACCATCAAAGTCTCAGTGACCCCGTTCATCAACCTGAAAGATGGGTGGAACTGGGTGGTATGACAAATCTTACATCCAGAAGAGCTGGACTATCATGTTGCTCTGACCCTGATCATCCCAGAAGGTAGGTAGAAATGGAAGTATACCCACCTGAACAAGGCATCTGGCCCAGCGCTTGGTCCCTGAGACAACTGCACAAAGCACTGAAGCTAAATGGACAAGGAATTCAGATCCAACAGTTAAATCTATTTTTTCCTGGAGGACCACTTCCAAACTGCCATCTGTTCCAGAACACTGGCATGGCATTGGCATGGATGAGGACGCATTGGCAGCCATCACGGAGGCTGTTTGGTGCATGAACCTGTCCCACCTGAGGATTCAGGGCTGGCCCAACTTAGGTGGGACAAATTCAGAAGGGTGTTCAAGCACTAGTGAAGACAAACACGCTCTCTACATGAAGACCTATGCACATCTTCTGTCCCTACTACGATCGCAATCAAATGAATTACAACACTTGGTATTGGACAATGCACTAAATAACCCAGACAGCTTTGATGCTGGAATCATCAAAAATTTGGTCCTGAACCGGCTGCAATCATTAGAAATTGTAAATAGCCACAATGGCACAAGAATATCAGACACAGACATTGCAATTGCAGTGCAAGAAAATCTACCATCACTCACTTGGCTATCAATCACTGGACAAAGCGAAAATCCTGCCAACATCTCTGCTCCCATAATCAACCTGCCCGAACTGTTGTTCCAGGGAAATGCATCTCTCATGGTCATTGAGATTGATCAACTGCAGTTTACCCAAGAATACATAAAAAATTTGCTGGAGAATAAACATGATCTGGTCCTTTCGCCCCCCTCCTGGAATTGGAGTACACATCACACATGTACCAGCTATGGAACCACTACCACCGCAGCAACCTCCAAAATCCGCCAGATCTGCAAGGCGTCCATACAAGGAAGTAAGAAGATGAAAAATACGGCATTTCAAATAATTTACCAGGAGGACTCATATCCTGCTGTTCCCAGGAGACCCCTGGCGCCCGTGAACACAGTGTGTGTGCTGGAGAACGATGTTTTGGGATGGCTATACCACATGGGATGGCTCACCTACGTGCAGAAAAATCCGATTTCATTCTTGGATCATCCGAGTCGCGATGAAGAAGATGATGAAAACACCCCACTTCGACTACGCCGCCCATATATTAACATTGAACTCTGCAGAAATCTGCCCAAGTCCATTGTGCAACTGGGGTCCATCATCATTGGCCAGTGCTGCACCCCACCCCAGCTCGTGAGTCCAGCCCAATTATGCACCGTCTGTGCCACCCGCCAGTCACTGCAATCCATGGACAACTTGCGAGACCATCATCCATTCTACCATCATAGGTGGAGTGAACTGGGCCAGCGGTCCAGCAACAACTTGCAGGGTATTCACCCCCATTGGACTAAAAACCCCTATGCCTCATTTCCATCATGGAGAGAGAAACCGCCCTGGGTAAAGGGCCTAAACAATGAACCAATTTTGGACCCAGAATCATTGGAGGGTCAGGAACAGTGGGCCAAGCTTCTCCCCAATCACCCACTAATGTGACGACAATGCAAGTTTATTTTTCTTTTTTTGTACATGTGGTTACTCTGTACTCATTTTATGAAATGTTCATCTAAAAATTCAAAACTCAAAAAAAAAAAAAATTCATTTGTATGTGTTTGTCTATGAATAAGAAGTTGTATCAATGATTCTGTGTGAGAAAAAAAAGGGAATAATCCCCAAACAAAAAAAATAAAATAAAAACAAATAAAAACAAATAAAATTTAATAAAATAATAAAAATTAAATGCAAAAATAAAAAAAGAGTATTTCACATCATTGCTAATGTAGACACCATGTTTAGGACCACAATGCTATTTGTATAGAATGGTGCCTGTGAGACTGATTGAGGAAAAAACGTGTTTGTGTAAATTTCATATTGTTTTTTGATGTAGACAATGGGTGGTACCGAAATTCCCCCTGTGACTGAAATCGATTGGTTGACGCCCCAACCAATTCTCTGCTGTATTACTTTGTGAACCGTACAGTTTTCTGGATCCAAGCGCTGTAGGACCCATGTTGAAATGGACGCTCATGTCTTGTGCCGCCGTAGTTTACTCTGCCTACCCTGTCCAGTAAGAGGGGTGATTAGCTATATAACAATAAAAACAACAAAAAAAAAATGGGTGGCGCGAACCTTACCCCTGTTCAATGTGTGCGAATTGTGGCGCGAAACGGTTTTGTTTATTGATGACAATCACTCAAAATACAATGAACATTGTTGCTATCATTCTCTACCACAGGTCTTAAAACTACGCACAATAGCGTTTCCATCCATCTAGAATACTATGTGTACTATTCCATAATACTGGCGACTTGCGCCGCTCTTGATCTCAAAAAGATCCTGTTTGCTCTAAAAGCCATCTGTTGTCTTGTAGCTGTTATCGCGGTCATTGTCTAAGATAACAAA
>JAQGCX010000991.1:0-12783 GCA_034700205.1 Plectus parietinus | reverse complement strand
CTCAGACTAGCACGACCGACTGAGCGTGTAAAGAGCTTCTCGGCTGCGACAAAAATAAATCGTGGTTACCCAGTCTTCCCTGAAGACGCCGGGCCAATCGAGGCGATTTCGCTGAACGCGTCGGTCTACCACAGTCACTGTGGCGGCATTCGTGTGCTTCGGATCCTCGGTGGAAGATTGTTTGTGCGTCTGACAGAGCCGAGAGCGATGATGCTCAGACGGGGAGCGCTGCTGATGGTCTGCTCCACCGTCTTCTGGTGGTCGCTCGTGGACGCTCAGCGCACCGATTGGGCCCCCGTGTGCCGCGACGAGGAGTTCTTCTGCGGCGACCCGCAACGCAAGTGCATCCCATTCGAGTGGGTCTGCGATAACGTCAAGGACTGTTCCAACGGAAAGGTGCGGGCCTATTTCAGCCGATTAGACGCGTGTTAAGTGACCGAACCGACCGTAAAACAAAGTGGGCGGGGCTTAGTTCACACACACACACACACACACACACACACACACACACACACACAGAGAGACGGTCAGGATTTAATATATAGATAATATGCCACCGACCACGAGGTCGCTTACAAAAGCTAAAAAATTTAGGGAGTGAGCCGATTTTTGCAGTTTCCTTCGTTCATATCGGTGTGCAGAAAGCTGAGTACGAAAGCATTAACGGGTTTTCAGGGCAATATTATTGACGTTCAAACACATTTATGACTAGTTCACTTGGTAATAATCACTCCTTTGTCCATTTTTCTCCTCTTACCCATCCATCCGCTAATATCGTATTTATTCTAATACAGGCCCCGTCTCTAACAGAAGCCCCCGTCTCCAATAGAAGCCCCCCCTCCACTGTTTGCTTTCTTCCCTATCATTGAATTTAAGTGTCAAAACATGCATTTAGAATAGAGAAGTGATTTGCAGCGTCTTTTTTCTCAGAAATAGTGAAAAAGAATCAATTGCATTAGAAGAACTTTTGCTTAGCTTACCCGTTTCAAATCACAGTCACACACGTACAAGCAAAATAATAGCAATATTGTGGAATGAAGCAAATTTTTACTTGTTTTATTGCAGATTTTTTGCATGTTTTTGCAATCTGCGGTGGTAAATAAATTTTCAGATTGATGCTTTCAAAACTATGCTCAATGGGGTTTGACGTTCGGGAAATTATTTCTCTTGGATAAAACTGCATCCATGACGGTGAAATGCAGAACATTCTCCAACTGTTAACCAAGTCGTTTCAGCTGATCAGTGCTATGGTAACGTTCTTGGCACTATGCCTTTGAACGGCAGCACTAACTAGGCAGAAATTTGGTCCGTGACTAATGTTATCACAGTACAGGGATTCGCCGTACGTTACGGTATGCGGAACCCTGTACTCCGCGTACCGGCCCGCCCCGAAAGAAAAAATTCTCCGTACTCCCCGTACCGGCCCGCCCGAACCATTCGCCCTCGTGGTAACACTTTCCATGACATGAGTTGTACTTGTGCTTGGGGTCCGAAGTTAAGGGGGGATTGGAAATTTTTCCAAATCTGAGGGTGGGGTCCGGATCCGAAAGGCAAAGCTTGGTCAAACATCCGCAGAAACGAGCCTTTACTACGTTGTAAACGTTACGTTGTAAACGCTCTGTTATATTTGCCTAATTGTGTTTCTCTAGATATGCCCTAAAATAAAACGAAGAAGCGATTAGATTTGCCACAAGGGATTAATAGTGTCTTTTTATTGACCCTCAATATTTGTAATGAAACAACGTAGTGCATGCGAGCCAAATTGAAAAAAATACGACCATAATGAAAAGAGTGCAAAAATATGTCGGACAGAAAATTTTGCGCACACTCATCGCGAAACTGTGATATATCTTCAATCACTTTAATACAGAGTGTGTTAAAAGTCAGAGTGTACAGAGAAATCACTTTAATCGATCACGATTTTTGAACGATTTTTCGCGATTAAATAAGAAAATCTAAGTTTTCATGAGCTTAATCCAATACAACGAGCCGAATTAAAATCGGTGGTCAAACTTTCCAATTTATGACTTTTTTAATAACTTTTCACACCCACTGTGCAAACAAATAATCACTTCAAACAAATAATCACAAATAATCACAACTTCACAAACTTAGACAATAATAATGATGATATTCTACGTTTAATGAACATTGCCAATATTTAACAGCTCCTGCGTGATAGACGAAGTCCCATTAGTTGCGGCCGAGCCCAAAGGAGTAAACTGGGCGTAAAGTGCCAAGAAACCCACCATTGCACTGACCAGCTGAAATGAGCTAATTAAATTGCAGCAACTCTTGTAAATATATGCTTCATTTACCGTTAAAAATGCAGTTCTGTCTAACAGGAAAAATTTCCCGAACGTCAAGCCCCATTGAACATCGATTATTTTGCGATGAAAAGCATCAATCTGAAAAAGAGTTTTATCCAAAGAAACAGTTTGTTGCGCTCACAATGCAGTTCAATTGGCGCACGATACCGTACTCAACATTGATATCGTTCCAAAGTTCTCAGTCCTTGAAGTGAACCGTTGTGCCACCGTACTAAATTTCCTTAATAATTTTATGGGAAACGCTCAAAAAAGTAAAGCGCAATCAACTCAGAGAATTCAAAAAACACAAAAATTTCCAGTAGGATTGGACATACTGAAGGAAACATGTGCTCTGAGAAGGTCGACGAACAAAAAAACGCGATTAAACATCGGAATCTTTGTTTTGTAATAAATTCTTACCCATCTGCTTATGGTTAGATTATGAGGCAGAACTTCGTGGAGATCGTCTTGAATTAATCGTGACTGAAAATAAGTTTACTGAAAAATAAAGATGCGCACAGACACTGCACCAACCTTTTCGTTCAGTAAAGTACACACGAAATTGTATCCAAGAAAATTGATTACCATCAAAAAAATAAAGGAACCATATACGCCGATTGGTATACTTTGTAAGTTATTCAAATTCAAAGCAAACGTTGCTATATTCACCAATGTGACACAAACAATTCCAAAATTGACGACGCAAAAATATTGATCGGCATGTTCGACAACTCGCGCTAATTTCAAATATGAAACGTATAAAAATGGTAATCGTTCCTCGAGATTATGTTGAGGACATTCCTTTAATGACTGGAACAATTCATCGTAAATTTTGCTCAGAAAAAAGCAAACAACTGCGAGGAAAATAAGAGGATATATGAACATTGCACAAAGATAAATAAACCCGAAAAAGGTCACATAGTCAATGAAACCAAGTCTACCGTATGCCTGTCGTAACACGATGCTATAGGCGTAAATCATTTCGAAGCAGAGAAACGCATGCAAAATTATGATCGTCAATAAATTAATATTTACACAAAATGAAAATTTTTTCCGCGAATTTGCGTTCATTTTGAGCAGATCTAATTTTTGAATCAAACTAAAAATATGGGGAGCAAATGGTAATGAAATAATGAGATGTGCGAGCGAAAAAAGGCAGCTTGTAAACATTTGAAACAAAACGACCGATTGGCCACTGAAGAATCCGAAAGCATTTACCGCGGCGAAAAATTTGTCTCCAACGTAATATGTTAAGAAACCTGCGGTTGCCAATGTGAGCGCGAAAAAAATCAGTCCGAATACTGAAAATCGGCCAATTTTCAGAAATTCATTTGGCATTGCAAACGTTCTGAGGCCAAAAATTGTTATAAAATAGAAAAAATGTGCCGAAGCTTTCGAAAAATTGAGCGCGTCGATTTTTTCGCTCAGTGGCATAGTGTGAAGTTATCAGTTTTATTTTTCTGGATTAGTAGATGAGAACAAAACGCTTGGTACATCGGAGAGCAGCAAAACGTGGCTTTTAGGCAAATTTTAACGCGCAATAATTACTTTGCAAACACAGTGACAACGTGACAATGCAAACGTTTACGCCTACCGAAGTCAACACTGAACTCTAGTCGATTAAGGTCGTTGTCTGGAGGTATTTTTATTGTGAAAATTGATAATAAGATGATATTGACTCGCAAATTTCAATTTTCATGATTGATGACGCGATTTTGCTTTAAATTGCTTTAAATATTGTAACTTGACGATGACGACGGCCGGTTCCGTGTCGTTATCGACGATGTCAATGAAGGCGCCGTCGAGCACCGCCTCGTGGATCTTGGCGTAGTCGACCAGGCCGTACTGTACGTACAGTGCCGAGCGCGTTGAGTATTCGGTTCACGCGTTACCACGCGTGGTAACGCGCAATGTGCTTGGTAGTGCCTTACAATAGCCAAAAATCGGTTTCACGCAGTCGCTCTTGACAGTTATGTCACTTCGCGTCAAATTAATTAGCCACCATTTGCTACCGCTGCGCATACACTGTGCAATTCCCCCCTATCGTAAAGCACTGCCACGCAGAAACTTGAATATGCTAGGAGTACCTCCGCATTTGATAATAGATTTGAGCGAAAAAGACGAATATCAAAAACCGGTATGTTGAATTTCTGCTATAAGACTGTGCTCCTACCAGAAGAAACAAATTTCTATTGAATTAGTTATCATTGAAGAATGTTTATCAAATAAACGCCACTTTCACAAAAGTAGACGCAACAACATATGAGCGGGCAATGCCAGCAATGACATCAATAACCGAACTTAATTGCAATAAAGAACAGTCAGAAAAACGAATGTGTCACATGTGTTGTGCGTTCAAATGATTATGAACTATCAATCCATTCACGTAAGCAGTTGGTACCCAATATGAATAGATGAGAGAACTAACAGCAAATATTTCTCACAGCGATCAATTGTGTTACATGCAGGGCATATGAAATACTGAGCGCAAATTATGTGCTTATTTGCCCTCGGAACTTGACAAAAAAGAGGCTTTTTAAAAATAATTTCCAGAGTGCTACAAAAAAGATCCTAACAAGGGCAGAAGAACATACCGTAATCACTGAAAGTACCGTAATCCAGGTGGTAATAATTTTGTTTGTAAAAATGGTGAAAAATCAATAACAGCCATTCATATTTTCAAGAGTAAAGAGCTGATAGCACAATTATTTGTCTCAATACGTAACACATACAAACCGACATCTTAGGCATCGTTATTCTGCACCAAAACCATAACGGCCTTCTCGAGACCAGTCGCTCTGAACGTTTGAATTCCGTCGGGGTCCTGCACGGAACTACCGTACTCGCTGTACCAGCGAGGCGCACAGTTGAGCGTCTTCCGCGGATAACTGGAAACCAACGAGAAATTGTCCGGGCACTCGGGGTGGACCAGCGTCGCGTTGAACAGCAACTGAAATAATTGGTCACTGTAGCGATTCGATTAAGAGAGAAGACGAGGCAGTTGCCAAATTGACAACTAACAAAAATATTAAAACATCCCATTTGAATTAATAGTGCCCGAAATTTGCCGCTGTTCTGTAATTTCAATGTAATTTTTAGCAGAAATATTTGCCTACCATGTTTCAATAATAATATTCCATATGAAATACATATGAAACGCAGAGTCGACGGGTTTAAAAATTGCATACAAAATGTACAGTCGAATCAACAGTGCGAGCAATATTTTCGCAGAACTATGAAATAAAATTGCTGCGCAAGTTCCGTACATACCTCGAGACTGTCGTCGGGCATGAAGCGGCGTTCGTGGCGGGACCCGTTAGGGAACTTGATGCTGACGCGCACACAGTCGCTGTTCGACGGATCTGGCTCATCGGGCAAGTGATCGGCTATGTCCTGCTTCAGCTTCTCGAAGCGCTGAAATAGTCGTCGTCAATATTACAAAACGATACTGATAACGCCATCATTCATAATAAACGATGCAATTAATCTCGATACGAAAATCAAAGGGTAATTAGCAGAGTGCAATCATCCTTCAGTAGTTGTCTTTCAGAAGAAACGTAAAATGAACGGGTTGCAAAAAATTGGGATCATTTGATTGCGCACCTCTTTCTTGGCCTTCTCAGCGTTCTCCGTGTCAAGCAGTCGTTGCACCTCGTCTTGTCGTTCGCTTTCCAGTCGTCGCCGTTCGCTCAAGCGCTCCCTGTCCGTACGAAGCGATTCCTGAAACAAAGTTCTCAACGGTGAAATGATCAGGATTACTGAACACTAGTATGTGAGGGCTACTAGGACCACCCATACAGCAGGATCTCTCAGAGCTGTCCCATTTGGGTTCTTTTCTTTAGTATGAATGGGAATTACAAAAATGGTAGAGCAGATCGAATAAAACAACAATTGAAATAAATTACGGTACCTGATAAGCAGCCTCCTGTTCGCGTCTGAGTCGAGTGTCAACTTCTCGCTGCTCCCTGAAACGTTTTTGTGAGCAAATCGCAGCAAGAAATAGAGGCTTCATGTGTTTCTATGTGACAAACGCTACAGACAAATAAAATAAAACGGAAATGTTTGAGTAAAGATTTCCGACTGTTACACAATAGAAAAACGTTTGAAGGTAAATAAAAAGATGCTCATACTTTTCCAGTCTGGCAGCGTCCAGAAATGGTCGATTGTCACTGACGGCAACTTCCAACACGCTGATTATATCGCGAGCTTCATAACAGCCTTCGAGACGAAGAACCTGTAAAAAAGGTCCAACAGTAATCATGTGCAACATTGTACAAGCATTGTCATATCTCCAGAGACCTTCCCCAAATACTTACGTTATGAAAATATCAATAGAGGCATCGGGACCCGACGACAGACGACGATATAAAGTCAAACTCACAATGGCCATGCGATTTTCACGAAGGCAGATCAGAGCCAGAAACGGGTAAGCGTTCTCTCGCAGTGCCATAGAAGCTGAAATTATAAGATCAGTATCTATTTTACTACCGTATTTTCGGACAAATAGTGGCACACATAGAAATATTGACACATGAGCGACAATTTTCTTTCCTCATAAGGGTAATTTTGCTCTAAACTTGAAGTCAAGTAGGTAAATTCACGTGTAGAACGTTCTTTATCGATAACACTACGTTTCTCATCGTTTCTCGTATGAAAGTGCCAGGTAAAAGACAATCTGACCGAAATTGCTCCTAAATTGTTCGCTTTTTTTCTATTGAAACTGATGGGCAGGTTGAAATGATAATTGAATTGATGGGTGATAAAATTTATGGGCAGGTTGAAATAATAATGACACACGCAGAAGTAGCAGCACAGAGTCGAGAGGGTTTGAAATAATAGTGCCACTACTTCCGAAAATACGGCAATATTATTTGAAATTAGCATGATGATTTGATTAATTACACTGCCGATGCAAGAATTTTATATTTTTTTGAAACACATTTGAGACGGGATAAAAGAAAATCGGCATACTTTATTCTTTTCATGAATTTCTTTTCGAATAAAATATAAAGAAAAGTAACCCGATCGTACTTCTTTGACCTTCCGGGGTTCTGACCGAGCAGCCCCACAGCAGCAGCGCATTGCTCTCAATATAATGTATCATTTCTGGACTCAACAGTGTGTCGACCACGTAGCGGTCCGTATCCTGATGTGAAGGATTGTGAAGATACACAAGCAAAAAACGAAAGTTCTGCTTGGCCTCGTTGAGCGCCTGCAAAATATTTAATATTTACGAAACTGTTCTTTTTGATGTTCAACTGTTCCCCGCATACGTAAGATATCAATGAGAGAGCGTTTTGCAATTCACGCATACAGCAAAAATATAACTGGGCAAAAGAAGATTGCAACAGCTTGTCAGGCCGCTCACCACAGCCTGTTGCGACGGATGAACCGGTCGCACATTACTGTATCATCACGTCTTCCTCCAGAACTGTCCAATCCCCAATGAACAATACCGATTGCGGAATTCTTATACCAAGGATTCGATTTCGTAACGCAAAGCTGACGGGTTTATGTTCAACTCACTAATGCTATTCCACTTGACATGAAATGCATTTAAAAACAGTAAGTAAAGGAGTTGAGATTTTTTATCCACTCTCGCAAAGACAAACAATGGAGTATTCTGGACTAATTTGAACAATTAAAACAATAACAAAGTGTTACAAAATGTACCAGACACGACACTGCATCGTGTAGAAAGTAATTTACCTGCGCATATGAACCACTGTAGAAAGTTGGGTGGTCAGGGCCGTAGGATTCCTCGAACTCTTCAAGGAATGAACGCACATCGCCTTCCGGATCGGTCACGCCCAGCGCAGGCCGATAGAAAACTGTCACTGAAATAGATCAACGAAATATTCAACAGCTGACAGTGTCCAAAATATCTTTTTCTTCAGGCACAGCGCAGTTAATTTGTCCTTTTTTGTTAATTGTTGCAGTGAATAAACGTTAATAGATTAATACAAATACAAATTTCAACATTATTTACCAACCCGTCTACTTCAAGTTTCATCTGCAGAATATTTAAAAGCGTACTCCTAAGCAACATTCCCAAAGGGCCTTGGACTCAAAATTATACGAAAATTCAAATCCTTTTAAATAAAAGTATCACTGCCAATGAAACTGGTTGAGTGATTGATTTTATAACACGAAAAAACTATGACATCGATAGGAATGACGGAGAATTTGTAGCAATGCAGAAAAAACTTACACATGAAAGTTAAGATATCGTAGAGTGACTGGTAGGTGAAACGAAAGGGGAGCATGAGAAGAGTCCATGTCCATTCCAACCACGTCTGCGGACGGCGTTGGCGAAGCGCTGGGCCAATGCGACGCACCGCCGCGCTCGAACGGGATTGTCTGCAAGCAAAAGTTTAATATGCAATGCTTTCAATTTGCATTTTCATTGACACCACAGCCAAATAACAGCCTTATCTGAAATGATTACGCTCTGGAACAAACTCCCAATTCAATTATCGATCTCAATTTCAACTGCTTTGAAACTAAAATAAAATCTGGCGAGTTAAACAACATACTTATTCAAAACGAAAGCATTTCACAACCTGTTCGTAATATCAAATGAACAGTTAGAAGAATGCTACAATTTGTAAAATATTACATGTTTTCCTCTTTTTTGTGAAGTAGGGTATGTGTATTCTCAGTATCCGTAGGCTTGCCGCTTATCCTGTTTAACTCGGGGCTAGATATTGCCTGGCATTTTGCTCATTTTCGGTCGATAATGGTACGTGTTTCAGTGCAACCCAAGCCGGCATATGGATTTATTCGCGATCGAGTGATTCGTCTCACTCCCTCGGGCTATCAGTGCAAACTGTTCTGTAATGGCACGCGCTGCAAGTACTGCAATGGAACGTTTTGGTCGCCGGAGCAGCAGGCCATCACCGGACTCTACTCCACATGGTTCTATCTGACCTTGCCGTGTGTCTCTCATCGCAGAACAAATTTAGGATCACTGACGACCTGCTCGCAATGGCTCGACCAACGACATCGGCGGTGGATAACTGCAGCATTGTGAAGCAGTTCATCAAGTGCGTGACTTTTCTTTCTGATTTGACGCAAACATGAGCGCACTTCAGAGCTGGAATCACGAGCATTGTCAACCTGCAGCACATTGGTGAACACGCACACTGCGGTCCGCCATTGCACTCTTGCGGATTCGCTTATAACCCCGAAGAGTTTATGCGTCATGACAGTGAGTTTTGATCTGCTGACGTGCCCGTTTTTCAGCAACAATATTTTTATGCTTCGCTTGCTTTGCATACTAAGATCAATTATTTCTTCCTCTTTTACTTTTCAGTTTTTCATTACAATTTCGGTTGGCCGGATTTCGGAGTGAGCACTCTGCCAAACATGCTGGACATGGTGAAAGTGTTGAGTTTCTCATTGAATCAGGGCAAGACGGCGGTACACTGTCATGCGGGTCTCGGTCGTACCGGAGTGCTAATCTGCTGCTATTTGATTTGGGACCAAGATGTCAGTCCGGGTGATGCGATTGAGTTTGTTCGCAAGCAAAGGTGTGACTGCGATTGAACAGCGCAAATATTGCTGACTGCGGTTTTAGACCAAACTCGGTGCAAAGCAAGGATCAAATGGAGCTGGTGTATCGCTTCGCAGAGTTCCTGAAACCTCTAAAATCCGTCCAGCGTCCAGATCTTGATCTCGCCGCATGCCTAAATCAACAGCAACTTGTGCTACACGGCGTTGAAGCTCGGATACTTCGCCACATACCGAAAGTACGCTCAGAATAATTTGTTATCGATCAAAATTATGTTCAATACATGCCGGCATGCAGATTGCCTACGTTGTCTGTGAAAGACTGTTGGAACTCGCTGGGGTCCATTCAATGGACACGTTGCCCAAGAAACTGGAACTGCTCGCATTTGGCGACGAGATATTTTATGAACAGATCGTCGCCCGCAATCGTCAGACAAACGGCTATGGCACACTGGATCGGATACAGAAGCTCAGCGACCAGCTAGGTCTTCCTGCCTTGCCCATTCGACGATCGTCATCATTCAGCCGCGAGTCCATGGGTCATGCCTCGACGACCGATCCTTCAACTTTACCACCCATTTCGAAAAAAGTCGCGGCTCCGGTTCAATCTCGAGAGCGCTGGCTGGCCGACGGCGTCTGGCGATCCGTTGTCAAGTCTTGCCTAATGAGATACACTCCTACGGACATGGACAACGCCGTCGAGTCATTAAAAGTACATTTTTATTCGCTTCATTAAACCAAAGAACGTCAAAAAAACTTTGTTCAGACTTCCGTGCGCCATTCAATGGACGGCTGGACTAAGCTGGCCAGCGAGACCAATCCCTTGGTATTGGCTACGTTGCTGGGTGATTGGTTTCGACGACTGCGCGTGCCCTCGGTCACCGCAAGTGTCATCCTGCCTCAATCTGGTGGACTACTGGAAAGTCAAGATCGCATGAGCGCTGTAAGCATTTACTCATCGCAAATCGCGGCAAATCGTACTATGTTCACCCACTTTCCAGAGCCAAAAGTGGACGATTCTGTACCTGAGTAATGTGTTCAGTCAGTTGTGCGACGACGACGCGGCGGCGAAGAAGGACTCGGCGACTCTGCTGTGCGATTGGCTGACTTGGACACGAGAAGACGCCACCGAGATCTACTTCCAGTCGTGTCTGGAAACAGTGGCTCCAATACGTGGCGACTTACCGTAGTTCACGTAGTGATCGAAGAGTGATTGTGGTCGACGCGGTATTGCGAAGGAATAGTACACTGAGATGTTCATCAGTATACTGAAAACCTACGCAAAACAGCGTCGCCTTCACGCATCGATGCAACGCAAAGCGTCAGTGGTGGAATAAGAGGGGGCGATTGGACTCGGTGGAAGCGGCGATCGGAAGCGATCAACCGTGCAAGAGAGACGAACTGGAGTCCACTGCGGCCTGGGCAGGGGCTGCGGTTGGTGCTGGTGCGCCACTGAGCGGACGTGTGAGTAAGAAATGTGCAAATAGTCAGAACAATATCCGAATTTATTCGCCGCCCGCCGACTGGGCGCCCGCGTCCACAATATGCGCCACCCTATTTGCGTTCGTTTGGCCTTGTTACCGTCCCCCGTGTGCTCAAGGAGTGCCACATCATCGTTGTCCAAGCGCTCGGCTACTACATGCACTGCTCTACCGCCGCGGTTACCACCACTTTTATGTCTGACTTCGGTTCCCAACTCGCGTATTTCATTTGAACTGATACCGCAGCACTGACTGAGCTCATCTCGGCTGAGCGCCAAACGATCGTCACGCATTCAATGCGTTCTATTTACATGCACGGCGTAGGCAGAGAGACAGCGTCCTTTTTACAAGCAAACAGGATGCAACTTCGTGACACTCTCACATTGCACTGCACTGACTGACTTATCGACGGTGGCGGTGCTGGGCAAATACTGCAATAAGGTTTGCGCTCAGCGACTCGCGATCTCCAGCAAGACAGAAATGTATCTGCTCGCCTTTTTTCTTCTTCTGTTCAACACCATCTCTGTCGCAAGATCACGCTCTAATGAGGCAATTGATCCTCTCTTAACTGCTGGTCTCTTTTGTTTGTCGACCGAAAATTGATTGTCTTGTGGTTATCTCAGGCGCATTCGAAGGCGACATTCTTGGAATAGACTCGAAACAGTTGAACGGAATTGTCAACACTGAAGCAGTTTGGGAAAAGAGCGTTGTACCGTTCATAGTGGATTCGAAACTAGGTACCCGGAAAGCGTCAATGCCAACCATAATTGTTGAATTGTATTAGATTTCATTCGAAAGCGTTCGATTGAAAAAGCGATGATGCGACTTCAGGATCAAACATGTCTTCGTTTTATTGCTCGACGACGAGAGGAAGACTATTTGCATTTCACGGATGGCACCGGGTACAATAATGAAATTATACTTTGTGTACTTTTGTCAGCGTTCACCATACCTGAGCAAGGTTTGACCCTCATCAGAGGTGGGCGTGGGGGGGTCACCCCCCAGACCGGTTTGCAACTTAGGGGTCCGAGGCCTGGGGGGGTGCAAAAAGGCCCGAGCAACTCCCTAAAAAGGCACATTTTTTGAATTTGCACTGGATATAATGAGGTTTTCAAACCGGCGACCTTTGTTTTTTTTGGTCGACAAGCGACAAGCACTGGATAGAATGGGGAAAAAAATTTGCACCCTCCCCCCTCCAGCCGTTTTGAGGTGTCCACCTCTCACCCTCATGACGTATCTGTGTAGACTTTTGTAGCCAGCGTACTCTAATATGCAAATTTTGAATTGAAGTTTGAATTGCGCGCAAAAAAGCACGTGAAGTATGAAGAATCCTCTTCAAATTTTTCGGCCCGTGACATATGTGAAATACGTTTTGGTGGACCTTGTTCACCTATGGTGTAAACCAGTGATGTTCAGGGCCGGCCCGGCCCGCGGGCCTAGTAGGCCCAGCCCGGGCCTGAAAAACTTGACCGGGCCGGGCC
>JAQGCX010000990.1:0-12784 GCA_034700205.1 Plectus parietinus | reverse complement strand
CGATTTTGCAGTTGCGAATTACAATTGCTAGCGTTATTTCTTGGGGGGAGCTAGGTGCCTCTCCATGGGGGAAATGAAAATTTTCAAAGAAGGGACCCGTAACATTTTTTCCGGCGCCCGAAAATCGGGGTAGGGTTGGCTGGCTAAAAAACTGTGAGGCCTAACCCTCTGGCACCCCCCTGACTACGCCCTGCGTTGTCGGCTATGTCGGCTTTAATTGCAGCACGGGTTACAAAATCCGATTGCAAAATAAACTCGCTAGGTTATTCCAGTTCCTTCGTGGACATATGTCATCGAGTGCAATCAAAAAATAATGGAAAAAGAAGCTATCGATCAAAAGTATCGGTGTCCCTGGGCACTGGGGAGACCTGCCCGCTGTGTCTATCGAAATTAGCCCTTGCGAAGTTGGGCAAACACCTGTGACACACCCACCAATGATATAGAAATTTAGATGTTTACCAGAAAAAGCATATCAGGATGTTTTTGAATTCTTCAGGTCCGGACAGGAAGTTGACTATCACAGCAAAAAAAAGCATCCTGTTTATGACATTCCGAGCACCCGAGCGCGTAAACATGAGTGGGTGTCAAAACTATACTACGCACTCGATTCGCAACCTAAAAGCAGAGGAAGAAATTCAAACTTCAGTCATTGGCTATTTGACGGTACTCTTCACTTCGGATTACGGTGATCATGGCGGCTCATCTACTCGGTGTAATCGTATGCCTCTTGGTTGCGGTGTCAACTAAAATGGCCGTGCCACAGGCGACGACTGGAACTGTGTGCGAAAATCTGGAAGGCAATTGGATAAACGAATTGAACTCTGAAATGTATTTCACTGTTGGCGACAATGGTGAATTGTCAGGCGAATATATCACTGCAGTCGAATCATCGTTAGGTGCGGCTGGTAAGTCAAGGCAATAAAAATTTTGCAAGCACTGGGACAGGAACAAGCCGAGTGATCCGAGTCTGGTCCCACCACGAAAAGGGTCATGCGCGAAGTTTAACTGTAGTACATTGTGCGTCGCTGGTCTGCAAATGAAAGTGCGCATTGACACATGCTTGCAATCGCGGAGATACAGGTTTTGCAGGCCACATCGCAATTATTTTATACTTTTAGCCGTATTTTCAACAGAAATTATTCAATTATTCTTTGTTTCAATCGCTCTACAGTGTCTCTCTCCTTGCTGTTTCTCGATGGCTGAGTATCATTTATCTCCTTACGCACACGAAATGTAGCGGGTCCCGTCACCAACACGTTGAAACGAACATGAGCTATACGGTGCTTCCTGAGTATGTCTCTTCAGTCATCGTAGAATTGAGACTATAGTATTCTCCGTAGAAGACATTTGATGACGAATGATGCATGTCACATGGGACACCACTGAATTCTCCGTTTTCGCCCTTTCATTTCACACGAAAATTTTGGGGTGAAACGAAAGTAAGGTAATATTGTCCTTCGCTATTGTATACAATAGCGCAGGATAGCTACCGGGTTTTCTTTAAATAAGTTCCACATATAAAAGATACCCCCGTGTTCTATCGTATTTTCAGAAACATAGACACAGTGCCATATACCTGTAACCTGGGGGGTCTAGCTACATATTGCCCCCCTGAAGATACCCGTTATGTAGTTCTACATGCATCCCCCAACCCGCCCTTTCAAACTGGACAAGCATTGAATAGAATGGCCCTCGGCCGCGAAGCGGCCGCTAACAGGAAAAAAAATTGAATTTTTGAATTTCGCGCCAAAATCTCGATATGAAGTATCGTACCCCGGCGGCCCTCCACCCGGTCGCCAGCATGTAGCCAGACCAGCGTTACAGGTATGCAGTCCACTACTATTTCAACCCCCCCCCTCGACCTCGATTTGTTTCGATGCGATTTGAATCCATTTCGATTTGCATGAGTCTCCGTGCAATACACTTTCTAAGAAATATCCTGTGATACTTTAATCGATTGTGTTTCAAGGAGAAGGCCGCAAGGCAAAAATTAGCGGTCGTGTTGTCGAATCACTTATCACATTCAACGTGGCATGGAATAGAGGTACGTCAATGACGACTTGGATTGGACAATGTCACCATCACAATGTCGCTGACAAACCACAACCCGCCATTTTGACTACATGGATCCTCAAATCGAAAGCAAAAGATATTGGTGACAACTGGATGACCCATAGGTTTGTATGATGTACATAAGATATGATTCTAAAAACGGTGGGCGAACACTAAAGGCTTGAGTATTATATAATTACTCGAGCGCAATTAAATATTTTGAAGGGTGAAATCCTTATCTCCGGATAGCCAGAGCCGCTGACTAATTGCCCGGCTTCCTGAGAATTTTGACCTAGGATCGCCTTGAAGGACGCAAAAATAAATTCGCTGATGGTGTTGCTGAAAATTTAGTGCCCCGTAGTGAAAATTAATGAAGAAAAGAATATGGAATCCGCTTCTCCATATTCCCCATGCCATAGGTCGTCCATGGGAAAGTGAGCGAGACACTATTATCAGGCCATGAACTTGTGCAAGTCGTGCTACTGAAAATTTTTAGAATCGGTTTCGATACGTTTTACCGGAATGAGACTTACGACGAGTCTGACGATTAAATACCAGATGCACAGCATATCTAATGTATCACTGACGCACACGACCCAATGATGATTCTTCTTCTTCTTCTTTTATTGTATTTTTGTATGACAGAATAGCTGATGAATTGATTATATTCTACAGTATCCTATTGACACATGTTAACCGCGTTCTTTTCGTACCGATAAATTTGCAATGACAAACAGCCACACAGAACATCATACAGGGAGATCGATTTACACTTTAGGTAAAACCAGAAGACGTTGCCAGGAGCGAAGATTAGGCGCCAAAAACTCCAGCAGGCTTCTTCTTCAAGATATTTTCTCATTTAAAAATTTTTTCCATATGCGCACCATTGAAATTTACCACTATAAACGACGTTGGCCATGTACAAAAAATACGATAATCGATTGGCATCCTTGACCGGTATAGCCGACAACGCAGGGGCTTAGTCAGGGGGGTGCCAGGGGGGCTAGATCTCACAGCTTTTTAGCCAGCCAACCCTGCCCCGGTTTTTGGGCGCCCGAAAAAATGATACGGGTCCCTTCTTTGAAAATTTTCATTTCCCTCATGGAAAGGCACCTAGCTCCCCCCAAGAAATGGCGTTAGCAATTGTAATTCGCAATTGAGATATGTGCATAAACACGATGAATCAACACTGACAGACTGCAAAATCGAACTCGGTGGACGCGCGGGCGTGATAGAAAACATCTGCCAAGTGCGCATTTGAATGGATATGAATCACTCTGTTTGTTGTTTTTCTGATTCACAAGAGTGGGACGCGCAAACAGGATGTTTTTTGGTTGTGACACACCAATCACGAACGATTCGCAGAAAAAACAGAGAAAGAAAGTCGCCCGCATTTCCAGTATTTTATCACAGCTTCTCTGTGCGATCATTTCGGTTACAATACATAGAGGTTGCCGCTGCCGTAGCGTAGTCAGAGTGGGGCGTACGGAGTCATTTTGTCATGAGTAAGGTGATATTTTACATATTTGGAAGGTTACGATTTCGCATTTTAAGGATTGTACAACAGCAATTCTCAAAACCGTGCAATTCGCTTCATTAGAAATATCATTTTCGTTGACCAAATGAGGGTAAAATTGGCTTTGTGAGAGGTTGAAATATTAGTGCTACAGTGCCACTTTTAAAAAAGGGTTTAAATGCCAATTCGAAGATCATAGAAGTGACCAAGATTGGCACGCTGCATAGAATTTCCAGAATCTTTAGAGTCGGTCTTAGGAGACAAGATTGACCAGTATTTTCTCTAACTGTTCCGCATCTATATGTGCTGCTTTAATGTACATTGGCATTGCGAATCGTGTGCATGCTATGATATTAGCACGCCACCAGCACTCAATGTAAGCCCATGTTTGCCGCTCGGAATAGCATAAACACATTATCATCCGTGACTCACAAACTTCAAATTGGCATGCTAGCTTTGGGGCTTATCATCGTCTTTGTAAGCTCGTAGGATGCCCTATTGGTTGCTGTGATAGTAAACTTTCTGTCCGAGCCAGCGCTCGAACGCTCGAACGTTAGTGCACATAACTGCAGGCAGCCCACTTGTCACTTCGGTTGCCTGTTTGCATTTCGCGTTGGCTGCCTGCACAGCTGCATAAACGGAAGAAATCGTTTATAGTGGTAAATGCGGGACCGGAAGATTTTACCATTATAAGCAATTATTTTACCATATACGAAACATACAGTGCACGCTGGAAACTGTGGCTAAAAAGCGCGCCCCGGGCGCGCCCACTGCGCCCCTGGTCATTCGATGGGCGCTGACCCAGACGAGACGCGCCTCTCAGAGGGCGCAAGGGAGCGCTAGAGAGCGCGGCGCGCCACGGCAAATACGCGCCTCTCGGAGGGCGCAAGGGAGCGCAAGTTATGCGCGTGGCTCCAGTTTTCAACGGGTAGGACGCGCCCGGGCGCGCTCTCTTGCGCCCTTCCAGAGGCGCGTCTCGTCTGGGTCAGCGCCCATCGAATGACCAGGGGCGCAGGGGGCGCGCCCGGGCGCGCTTTTTAGCCACAGTTTTCCAGCGTGCACTGTAGGATTATCGACTGGCAACCTTGACCGGTATGAGCGATTTGCCGGTATAGTCGATATTACTGGGACGTAGGGGGGCTGGGCCTCACATTTTTTTGGCCAGCCCCGGGTCGCGAGTTCGTTAGAGTTCAGCGGATTATTTCATATATTACTGAATTCGAGTTATGTCGCTGCTGTTGCAGTCGGAGGTCAACGACAGTGCGCCGATGATGATGGAGCCGTTGGTGAACGACACGGATCAGATCGACCCGGCTGTCATCATAACGAAGCTGGGTCAACAACGTCTGTCGCAGAATGTCGACACCTCTGCTAAGCGCTCGGACGTCATGGGCCTCGTCAAGCCGCCGTCCGTGCTTGTCTTTACTGGTAAGGTGGAACATATTTGTCATTAGATGTGTCAAATATCACTTGATATCTGACTCATAGAAAGTGTACGGAAAACAGTAAGCGAAACGAGTGCAACGTTTCAAGAGAGTCCTCTCGCGTCAACAGGCAATACACACACTCTAACATATATCTGGAGCTTGGAGGCATCTTCCAATCTAACCCAAGAGGCACGAAAATTCAAAAATAGTTCAAAAATATCCTTTAAAGTTCCATCATCATCATATTCTTTAAAGCCAGCTACGTCTGTGTGCGTGTGGACTTTGGGGGTTTTCGGGTACTTCAAGCCAAATTTGGGCCTCGATTTGACCATGGTAGTAGGCAGACATGGGCACGTTTTTTCCGTTGGGGGGTATATACCCCCCAAGATCACACCCTCATAATATCTAGTGTAAATTTTCGCAAAAAAAAATTTTTCCGGACCAAAAAAAAAAGGTCACAGGTTTTCAAACCTCAAGCAATAGAAGGGGGAAGACCGCGAAGGCAAAAGGAAACAGCCCGTCTGGGGGGTATCCACCCCCCCATACCCCCCATGCCCACCTCTGTGCTCACCCCTCAGGCAGCAACTGATTGTGCCGTTCAGATCTGATCGACCACTGCACGACATCGGAGTCGCTGTTGCTGTGCACCGCGGCAGTCGCCAATCTGTCCTTGCAGCATATCTCCGTCACCGAACAGCTGTACCGGCAGAACGCCATCTTGCGACTGACGCAAGCCTACAACCGAGGATCTTGTCGGTCCATATTCGTACAAGATCAAGTCTGTCTTTCACTTCTGTGTGCTTGATCGGAACATGAGTCAGTTCAGATGGCGACCATATTTGCGCGCTTGAGCGCAAATCGCTACGACGAAGCGTTAGTTGCACAAGGAGCGATTCCGTGTTTGCTCGCGATGCTTCGCGTACAGGACCCGAACCACGCAGAGTTCTGCAAGCGCGTTCGGTACAAGGCCGCCATTTGCATCGGGACGATCGCGTCCAGAAGTTACGGTCTCAAAGCGGTGCACGACAGCAAAGGTACGGAATGCAATGGGCGCAGTCATGTACATATACCGTATTTTAAGAAATAGTAACTCGGGGTTACTATTATTTCAACCCTCCCAGACCCTGGGTTACTATTTTCACGTGGGTTACTATTATTTCAACCTGTTTGTCATTAAATTTCAGTATCACAAATTCGAGTAAAATAAATATTTTTGGATCAATTCTCGCAAATTATGCACATCATTTGGCTGTATGTCATTAGTAAAATGAAAGAACAATGTAATTGAACCCCTAAAGCGCATTTTAATGCATTTGTATCGGACTTTAGGATAATTCCGCCTTTCTCAGTACATAAATTTGTAACTCACGGGTTACTATTTCTGCGTGGGTCACTATTTGTTAAAATACGGTACTCATAGTTTCTTTGACGGTAAAGAGTGTGGTACAGTGTAGAAAGCACCGTAACCCCAGAATTTTAGATCGGCAGTAATGTAAAGGTCTTAAATAATGGATGGGATTAATATTGGGTGAAATGGATGAAAATCAATATCTGCTATGTTATCCATTGTGTTGGCCTCATGTCCTGTAACACAATGCGTAACAGATATTGATTTCCACCCAATTTTAATCCCACCCACCATTTCTGACCTTACAGTAGTGACCAAATGTCGTTGTAGGACGTTTACTAGAAACGGATTTAAATCATACAAAGTAATGATACTCAATACAATGAATTCTGGATTTGGACAGTGCGCGACTCTCAATTGAGGGGTTTTTCGATTGCTTTCCGATTAACAGTTTGAAAAATTCGGACTATATACTCTTGTTATTAGGTTACTACGCGCTGTGCGAGGTTCTGCGGTTGGAGAAGGGCAAGAAGAACCCTGTGGGAATGATTTGCTCCAGTCTAATGAGTCGATTAGAGAACAAGTACCAACTGGAGACAGTAGTCTGATTGTTGTGAATTAATGCGATATGTTGGTTGGTTTGTGAGCGTCTCACCTCAGTCCGAAATCGTCGATATTGTGCCGATTTTTGTGATCGTATCAAAGCATATCGTCTTTAACAATAAATAGTCAGTCTATCCCAGGAGCTCAAATCGCACTCGAACAACGTTAGGCAGAACAACTGAATTATGAATCGCCACGTAAACGGCACTATGATCCGAAACGAACTGTTACGAGGCAAAAACGGCATAATAAATTGTTGAAACCGATGAACAACATTAGAGAATCGTTCAAAATTGCATATGGCTTGGCAGCGCAAACAGCCAATGTATCTACACAGTGAAAACAACAACCAACCGAGAACACAGAAACTCTTGTAAAACGCACGAACAAAATTTCAGTTCAAGTGCTGCCGTCAGTATTACTGGTGTAAGCAAAAAAGGAGTAAGCATGTACGCCACGGAATGTCTGCTGAAGAAAAATTGCGCTGCCAAAAAGAAAAGTATTAGTTCATCTCACACACAAAAAATATATACGACCTGACCGCAATAAAAGAAATCTGAATTAAGCCCATCATTGCGCACCAAAAATTGAAAAGTATCGCCGTGAGAACGCACCGCAAAACGCAATCAGAGCAGCGGGGAGGAGAATGGGGCTGTCCACAAATTACGTAACCCTTCGGGAGGGGGGGTTCGAAGGATGGTTACGCACAGGTTACGAAAAATCGATAATTGTATGCTACAGCATTATAGGGGGTCGTTTTGGGCAATTCCGGGGTTACGCGCAGGTTACGGGACGGAGGCCAAAAATAGGGTTACGTAATTTGTGGACAGCCCCAATGCACAACGATCATTACCGGGTACACCATTATTATGCAGCGAAGAAGAGCACTATGCGACTGTCAAACGATCGTTTGTTTCGGACTGTGGGTGCGCAGCTGGGCGGCGCCGACGCCCACACTGCTCGCCGGTGATTTCCGCCGCTGGCCGACGATGGCGGCGGCGGCGGCGCCGTCGTCGACGGTGACATAAGTCACGTTATTCGGTCCGGGACGAATGGCGGCGGTCTGCGAGACAGTGTGGGTTGTCCGAGTTTCCACGTGAGTGACGACTTTCTCCATCTTGGTCTCGAGCACGATTCCGCCGTCGGCGCTGAGTCGTCGCTCGAACGACCGTCGTTCCTCGGACGCGTCGAAGGTTTCGGGTACGTTGTCGTAGAAGGACGGTTGGCGTACGGGGGTCGGAGGCGCCTGCGGTCTGTGCTGGACATGTTCCACTTTCACGGCCATTCCATTGCGATGACCGTTGATGGCGGCGGTGGGAGTGGTCGCAAGCGGCGAAGGGGACGGAGATGGCACTGATTTTGGCAGAGGCATACTTGTCGGCGCAGTCACGCTGCGATTGACTGTCCGATTCGGCGTCGGCGAGGTTTTCCGTTTGACTGCGGGCGATTTGCCAATGACAGCTGCAAGTCAATAATCAATAAAGTGACTCGCAAAATGGAAATTCTGTTTACAATTGCATCTGGATGCTCGGCTTTGCAGCTCGGCGATGTCGAAACGGATGTCGACCAGACTGCGGGTGAGAATCGGACCGAGCGCCTTCGTCGGCACTTCCGACAGTTCGTTAGGATCGGGCGGAGGAGGAACGGCCATTCTATCGCTGTTCAATTTGCGCAGACATTCATTCAGTGATGCCATCGTCACTTCGTCCGGGTAGCCAAAGTCTTTGGCCAATTCCGTTTGTATGTATTCCATAAAGTTTTCCATCGGAAGTTTTCGCATCGTTTCTGAAATCGACGACGTTCAAGTAATCACCAGCAACCAGGGCCGGATTATAAATGGGCCACATAGGCCACGTGGCACAAGGCCCCCCCCCGTTTACAGTCACTTAAGGGGGCCCCCCGACGTCACTCACCAACCAAAATTGCAAAATTATGTTGAAAAATTTGCCTTCAACTGTACAAAAGTTCAAAAAAATTTCCACTGCCGTTCAAAAAACACCCGAATTTTGCCTAAAAAATTTGCCTGCAGCGGTACGTTAGGGGGCCCCCCATTGAATTTGTGGCCCAGGGCCCCCGTACTCTAAATCCGGGCAGTAGAAGTGTTCTCGAACTGATATCATTAATTAGGGTCTACGTTTTTTGGTCATGAGCCCGGCTGATGTGTCCAGCAATGCAGCATTTTCAACATTCACTCAAATCGAAAAAGTAATATCAAAGTAATATCAAAGTAAAAAGTAATTCCTGCAGTGTTCGGCAATCGACAAACATACCATTTCTCGATCACTTGACCATTTGCACTTGAAATTACTTACATATTAGAACAGTTTGCGTGTTGAAAATAAAAGGAAATATTGTGTACAACTATCACCAGTGCCAATGTTTGTGGACTTGTGCAGCATGAGGCCAAGCACAAAATTTATGTCGCTTTACGAGTCGCCACAACTATACTCGTGCGCTTCAGCAAAGGATAAACTGCCAGCATGTCGCCATGCCAACGCAAAAGAATAACTGATTAAAAAGACGTAAGATAATTCAACATACGTTATGAGCGAAAATTTATTCATCGATAATTTTATAAAAACCGACTGGCGGCTTTTGGCAGCCACAAAAGTTTCTTCAGAAGACATTTGCTTTCTACCAAGTGCTGACGGTTCAAGCATATATTTTCGCGACTTCTCAAAGGAACGATTTGTTCATGTTGACTTAGAAACTGAGACAGAAACAGTTCTTATTTGGGAAGAATTCAAAGTAATTAAGGGGCAAACATCCTGGACAAGTTTTGTCTTCCTTCGAAGCCAAGATGAAACAACAGAATTCTTAGCGTCAATTTAAGAGTACGAATCAGGAAAACTGTTCATTATGTTGTTCAAGGCAAGCTGTTTGCTGCAGAAAGTTGATATCATTTCTGAACACTGGACAGGTTATCGACAGGAAGGAAAATATTATTCTTTAATTCACATATCCGGAAATGGCGTTATTTATTTAATCGCATACTTGGAAAATCAAAATTTGATCACATCAAAAGTTTTTGTCAAAAAGATAGAGTTCACGGACTCCAGAGAAATCACCAGCAAAATAATTGTCGATTGCAGCACAGTCAAAGGATTTTTGTGGATGCCATTTATTGTTGGCGATGCAGTTTATTTTCTTCATTCCTTTGAAAATGCACCAGAAAATTTTTTGAAAATACCATTTGTCGGTTCAGATTATTCCACCATTCTCATGAAATGTTCTTGCTCAAAAGGCCAAACCACACAAACTCATTCTTTTAACGAAGGAAGCTTAAGTAACAACATTTTTTTCGAAAGCCGACTTTACTTTACAAACATGAAGTCAAGAAGCGTTTCGCTGTGGTCTGTGAACATAAATAACATAGGATATTCAACAACATATAATCTTAAATGCGAACAAACTGTGCAATTTCGAGAAGAGCAACCTTTTCCCTTGGGCTATCCAGAGCTCCACATATTATCTGATGGATCAGCATTCTTTAATGTAAATTCCATAATTGTCCAAATTAATCTTTTGGTGAGACGAAAAATTCCTGTGAGCTCAATTATAATTAAACTATTATATTCAGGTGTCTGACAGTTACAAACTCGACGAAAAACAGCTTGGTGAGGGAACGTTTGGTACCGTTGTGAAAGGATCACTGGCTGGACAAAGTGAAGTTGCTGTGAAGATCATGAAATCAACGTCGAACAAAAATTTTGATTTCCAATTGCAAAGGAAGGTAAAAATTCAGTTTTTCCGCTCCAACTTTTTCAATACAAAAGCAAATTGCAGCTTCTTCAATCAGCAGTTGCTGAAGCAAAGAAATTAAAGGAAATTGATCACAAAAATATCGTGAAAGCTTTCGGTTATATAATTGAAGTGCAACGATTTCTGTTGTTCATGGAACTAATGAAAGAGTCTGTTCGCGATAAAGTTTTGAGAGCTGACGGAGTATGGCTGAAAGAGAAAGAAGCATTTTCTATTCTGCAACAAGCTCTCGAAGGACTCGTCCATTTGCACACGTTGGCACCGAAACCTATTGTTCACAGAGACATAAAATGTAAATAATTATTTTGTCGACACAGTTATGCATGTCTTATCATTCTCATAATCTTACAGGCGCAAACTTACTTATCAGCAACTTCGGAATCGTCAAATTGGGCGATTTTGGTTTAGTAACAACTATTTCGTTAACTTCAACGTTCTCAACTGATCCAGCTTTTGCTCCAAAGAGAGCTGCGGGAACCGCGTATTGGCAAGCGCCTGAAGTCCTGAAAGCTGCCGAATCTTACGGTCGCAAAGCAGATGTGTGGTGAGTCAAGCGAAGGTGTTTTTGGGGAGGGGGGGTTCTCAAACCCTGTCGAAAATGGGCGGAGTTTTGTTAACCCCCTCTCCCGCCGAAGGCGGGAAAAAATACTGGTATTTTCGGGCTAGAATTCAAATTTTAGTACAAAAATTTGAATTTGAATTTTGGGGAACGGTGTTTTAACCCCGGACTTTTCCGATATTTTCCAGGTTAGCCCTCCTTCGCACTTTCTGTCCCAAAAACACCCGTGTAGTCCAGTAAATTTTTATAGCGTCTTGTAAACTGGAAATAAATAAATGCGAGTTAATACCACAATCGACGAGTTTCTTCAACTTATTCACAATAAATGAGTTAATACCGCACCGCAAACGACGATTTTCTTCGTCTTATTCACAATTGTGTTGTGTAATATAAAAAAACTCTGCGTCCAGACCGGGGCGTGGTTTACTAAGCATTGTAGCTACCGGGATTTTCCGTAAAAGAGGGGGCCCCCTCTTATTCGGAAAATAGAGTTTTGGCGACACAATATCAGGCACCAAATAAGAGGGGGGCCCCCTCTTATTAGGAAAATCGGACCTGGTGTACTATGCAAGTAGCGTGCAAAACGTATTTTCCCAATAAGAGGGGGCCCCCTCTCATTGGGAAAATAAAACCAAATAAGAGGGGGGGGCCCCCTCTTTTACGGAAAAACCCGGTAAACTGTCTTGGAATTAAGCTACGATGCGAAATTTGAATGAAAACTTATCAGATATCCAGCCAACGGAAGATTAACCGCATTCGCAAAATTAGCGGCTATTGTCAGTTTTTCTGCCCGTTTTTCGCCTCGAGTCTGTTTGCAAACGTCATAAAACGCATCGGAATTCGATAAGCAGGAAAAAACCGTGCAGATTACAAGCCATTTCATGTCGATGTATTTTTATCGGCTCGCAACAACATGTACCATGCATATAAGCGCAAAAGCGCATGAAACTCAGCAAAGGACGCTGGTACGGTGCTGTAACCAGAAGCGTTTTAGTGCCGTCTTCTTGTTATCGCTTGTTTTTCTTTTGACCCGTACGCTCAATTTAGCTGTAGTATGGCACATTTACATAGCATTGCGACGCCACTGATAAACGCGGAACTCATAGGGAAAGAATTTGACTTATATAACACACGCAAGTTCAGTTACGCATTAGGGTTTTTCCAACCCAAGAATCTTATTAAACATACCAGATTATTTTTTTGTTGAGGAGCTTGCAATACTGAGGGTGGAGCTGGAACTTATGTACAGTGCCTCCAAATCTCAAGCATTGCAAGGCGGTTGCGAATTAGGCGAGGCGAAAAACTACATTGCGTAGTTCGAAGTTAGTGGCAGTGCTAGGGGGGACGTGGGGGAAAATCTCCATAGCTTTTGGACTTTTTCCAACAAGTTTTACAAGTGTGATTAACTATACTATGAATTTTTGTAGATGCCAGAAATGCCAAATTGCTTGCAAATGTTAGATATACAGGGTGATTCAGAAAAAAGGTATCACCTTTTGTTTTTGCTTATATCTCGT
>JAQGCX010000989.1:0-12796 GCA_034700205.1 Plectus parietinus | reverse complement strand
CACGTATCTTGATGCGACCGGCCTGGCGTAGAGAACCCAGTAATTACAACGCCGTTAATTACAGTCACTCATCAATCTTGAAACAGCATTTTGTTTATAAATTAATTATCAATTCACACAACTTCACAGATAAAGCAAAGCGCAGTGCACGAGAAGTAAAATGTCATAATTATTTAGGCAGATCGCAAGGTGCACCTTTGTGGCATTTAGAACTGCATTTCAAGTTACTGCGAAAACAATTACACTGCTTTTTGTCCTTGCACTGGTCCTTTGCAGTTACTCAACAATTGCACAGCGAAGGCACAATTCAACGTGCTTCAGTTGACTCATTGAATCAGAATGAGTACGTGGTCGTCCTGCTCGAGGCGGTGCTGCTGGGCGATTTTCAACCACTCTTCCCTGGCGTGCGCTCTATTCTTCAGATTGTCCCGGAACATTCCACTCCAGAACTCGATTGACTCCACAGTCGTACCCATGTTGTTAGTGGCTTGATTCATTTTCCAGGTGAGATAAGTACCGGGCTGAAATGGCTCTGCATCCAGTCCCAACTCCTCCTGGCTTAGTATCAGAAGCACTTCAAACACTCCTTCTGTTGACGCTACGGAACTGCTACGAAAACTTTGATGCGTGATCTTTTGAAACTTTGATCTTTTGCATGAAAAATCCACTTGAAATCTTCATCCCAATGGGATGACATGTCAATGAGATCGATGCCCACTCATCCCCAAATTGCACTGGATCTCATCGGTTTGCCTTTCGGTTTGCGTCTGCTCAAACAATTGATACGCATTTTGTGCACTTATCCGGGTTCGACTGTATCGAGCAGCAACAGAAAAAGAAGGAATTGTGCACTAACAGTATTCGATTATGTTAAAGAATTTTACAATAAACTATCGAATAAAGAAGAAAGAAGGGGATTTCGAATGAGTAGCATGCATTATTACAATTTCGTTTTGTACTTTTCAACAAAATTTTTCCAAAAATAATGATATAATAATTGTGAAAAATGTCTCATTTCAAATTTTCTTCCTGTACTGCACATTTATTTACCGATAAGTAATATTAACAATATTAACAGCCGATATAAACAAACTCAACAAAAAATTGCTCCCATATTAATCTATTGTCTGTCTCACGAAGTTTTTCATTATGTGTCTGCATTTTGCGTTCGTCCATTTCATTCCTATTCTATCTCCAATCTACTCTTTATCTGCACCTGCCATTATTTCGCTTCATCAGCGCCCAGTGGCGGTCTAATGTAGCACATAGCACTGCTGGGCGGAGAGGGGGCAAGGTTTGGTCGATAAAGAGCCGCGCCGCAGGAGCAGTTTGCTCGCCAGGGCGACGACATCGGCGCGCTGATAACGCAGCGGTTTTGACGAGGTTTTCGCAAGACGCGCCGCGCCGGCCGCACAATTTTCAAACCACCCGGTTCTTTCAACCACCCAGCCAGCCGGTCGTCCAATGCACACGTGAAATAAACGCCTCTCCGTACACACAGGGACACGCAAACGCGTCCCTGCTCTGTGCCGCGTAAGGGTTCAGTGCCGTCCAATCGAACGTTCGCGTTTTAAACGCGTCAGCGGTTCAAATTCAACAACGTTCCGACCGTGTTTCTCTGTTCTTTCTTCTTGTCGAGATCGCTTCTCTATCGTCGCCTTTGTCGCGAGCGGCGACGAAGAAACAGGACGCTTGCCGACTGGCTGGCAGCCTCGTTCTCTGGTGAATAGCGGCGCCGGCGCTTTTTTATCGATTGCTGGCAGAAGGAGCGCCGACCACTGCAGCGACGACTCGCCGCTCGTCCCAACCGGTCCGGCGCATTATTAGCCGCGCTGTTTTGGCCTTTCTCCTCGCCTCGTTCTTGCCGCTTGTTGCGTTTTTATTCCTCACCGAGATGTCTACTTCCACTCATACTGTGGTTATTCACACACTGGACAATTTATCCGGTGGTGGCGCAGGTGGCAGCGCTCTCACTTGCAATTCTCGTGAGCGCGGGTTCGATTCCTTGTCCGCTTCTTCTTCTCCTGGACAGCTGGTTTTTCCTGGGATCAGGGTGAGAAATTTTGTTATTCTTTAGGAATTTTTCTATTTTTTACTGTTTTACTATTAATTCTCAATCCTAACAAGATAATAAATTTACCAAAAATGAGCAAAATAAATCTCATTACCGATTTTTTTGTGTTTCTGTGATAATTTTTGTTGATTTTTGAGCTATCTCAGGCGCAATATTCATCAATCAAAGTATCGTTCTTGATTTGTTTGCATTGCATTTAGATTCAGAGTTCTAGACAGATCATAGCTGAACATCAATATTTGCTGTCCGGAATTTCGCTTGGAATAGTAAATTTTTCCAAATAGCTCAACTATACAAACAGCTATCCGTTTCGTATTAGCTAAGAGCGATTGTGTACTCGTCCAGCTGAGTACCGAGTACCCACTAATCCTGAGCACAAATTCTCTGCTGTTGATAGTTCACAAGACGTTTATTTCACAGGACCGTTTTACCCATTTCACATCGAGTTGAGGGGACTCTTCACAAAGGGAAAATCGGAGTCGTAAAAGATGTAATGGGTCCCTCGAGGTTACCGTAATTTCAAGATGATCATCATTGTAGACGGCGTACATTAAACTGGGATGAAGATGTTTTTGAAAGAAAATGACAAGAATGACACAATTTTTCACTAAAGTAGTTGCAAAATGTGTCTTTTTGTTTAAATATTGTCAATTTTTAGCTCCGTATTCATAATTATTGAGTATATTATTTGTATTTAGAAGGAGAAAGATCTGGAGTTGGCAGCGAAGATCGGGCAATCATTGCTTGAACAAAACAGAGATTTGCAAAGCAGAAACGAATTTCTCGACGAGCAACTCAATGCGAGCCATGACGCGGTTACTCAGCTGCGTCATGAATTGCAACGAAAGATCGATCTGCTACACATGTACGTCGAGGCGGAGGCCGACGATGACGATCCGTCGACTCCCACCAAGGAACGAAGGGGATATGTCGATTTATTGCAACGGAAGATGACCAAGCTCGAGGAGGAGAACTCAAATTTGAAGAATGAGGTGAGAAATTTGAAATTCAAATGCATGTACGTGCAATCTTTGCGTAAGCTGCCCGTTCCCTTATCGTTCTTTTGAAGTTGGGCGTTTACCTTAAGATGTGCAACGTTGGTCCATTCCTATGGGTTGAAAGGTCAGTCGCAAATGACAGTTTACGTGTAATTTTATAGCTTCTTAGTGTAATTTCATAGTCTCGCAAACAAAAAACGCAAATAAGCTTCGTTTGGTGCAAATTCTGTTGGTCACAGATAGTAATATTTGTTGCATTCATTTGTCTGAATAGGATGTTTGCTGCTGTATACACAGTGAATGGGAACCTTGCCCAGACGGCCCATCAGCCGAGCCGTGCCTACCAGTCCCGAATCGCGGACCCTAATTCAATAAAACGCGTCACTTTATTCTGCCGCACCCAAATATATTGATTGAGTAATGTCTCGCTGTCTAGAGCTCGGAACGTAACACATAAACGATCCACTGTTAGTTGGAGCGGAAATGATTATTGTTGTGAATTTATGAGTGATTAAGTCTCTGAAGGTTTCAATGGGGAATATTGGCCAACCTAACGATTAATGCTTCTCGCTATCGTCACGATTTATCGCTCTTGTGGGAGTTGATGTTTATTTGCTCTGCAGGGCAATAGATTGCGTCTTGTTTGCTTCTTGTCAACGGCGCTCGAAAATTTACCGTTAGTCAGTGCACGTACACTCATTCACCAATTTCTTTGAGAATCGTTTAGAACTATACGGTGCAGATCTACCGTAAGATAAGACGCCACCTTTCGATTTAGCAATTGGTGATTGAAACAAATAAACAAAGCAAGACAGAGCAAATTTTTCTTGCATGTCAAATATATCGTAAAAATTTTCATTTGTATGTATATTCCCACCGGCCCACCCGCCAAACATTGTTGCTCACCTCTACTCTGTGAGCGGGGACATAGCTGGGGTATATGGATGGCAGTGCACTCCCCCTACCCCTTTGGAACAGAGAGCGTTTCCCAATGACTCTAGTCCTGGCTGTGCCACAGTGGGTTCTCGTCTCCGAATTTCATTTGAACGAATGAGTCGTCTCGGGCTGTGTTCGCGTCTTTCTGATAAAAAAAAACGAACATTTCGCAACACTATTACGACAAGAGTGCACAGGTTTCAGTATCCCACCTACATCCTACAAACTTCTCGATGTTGTTATGTTGAAGTAGAGAATGATTGACACGAAGCTCTGAATAACACTCGAAACCTCGAGGTACTCCTGGGCCCATTGTCCTTGAAAAAACGGATACTTGTTGAGTGCAAAGCTGCAAGACGATCCTTTCTTTCAGGCATCGCATCTGAAGAAGCTGACGTCCGGGCTCGAGGAGAAGGAACAGCAGTTGGTGTCCGATTGCGTGCGGCAACTCGAGGCGGCCAACGAACGAGTAAGTGACCAAGTTCCTTCTACCTGAGAGCCGCTAAAAGCGGGTCAACACTGCGTCTGCCCAGTGCCAATGTGTTTACTTGCAAACTCAACGCAGAACTTTACCCGTTGCAATGTGCACGTTGCACATTTAATACAGTGGGATTTACCTAAAAAAATCTTGCAATGCAAAATACTAGTTGTTGATTGTAATAATAGCCGCGGTATGCGTAGTATCTGGACATCGAAACTCTCATATTAAAGCTGCTATAGTTAGGAATTGTGGCTGGGGTGAGGATGGTCTGAGTGATGTGAAGACATTCCTCTCTCGTCTTCACATTGACTACGTATTTTTGCATGTAACTGATTCTTCATTTTTTGGCACATGTACAAAAAAAACATCGGGGCCAGTTGTTGGCTTATATCGACCCAAAGCTCTGGGGGCAAATGGAACGAGTTCTCGTCCGGGGTCTGGGATATGCTGTTACTCATTGGGCAGCTGTAAGTGCTGTAACTCTTGCGCCCATATGACGTGCTGGCCAGCTGGTGTTTATCCGTCTACTTGTCCGAAACCACCCGCACCCTTCGGCTGTGAACAGCGAGGGAGGCAGGGAGGGACCAGACCGAGTCCGACTCCGGCGTCCCGATCTATTTGAACATCGGCTATTGACGGTGTGTACTGTGCAGTAAGTCGCGTGTTACGTGTGAACGAGGGAATATTGTCCGCCTCGCACTGTTGTGTGCCCGCGACCCGAGAATGGCCCGTGTCGACACAAAGTGCGGGGATATTTGCGCGTCTTTTTCGGTCATTGAAAAGCGACAAGAGCAGACAGACACGCTGCTCGATTCTAATCGGGTTACGTTCACGTTTGTCAACCTTTCTTTGGTCGAGGGACGCAGTCATGACAACTTTTTGTTCAGCAAAAAGAGTGCGCATCTGTGCTGTGGGGTTTTCTCGAAAATTAACTCGTTAGTTGAGGCTCTAAACTTTCCTTACAGCTTACGGCAAAATAAAACATCGTTAGGGGGCGTAAAGCGCACAAGTGAACACACGCTTTGTCAACAAATTTCTGACAAACTACGATTTTTGGTGTGAAATTTCCATTGAAAACTTTGCACACTTAAAAACCGTAATCCGCATTTTTTTCGAAAAACAGTACCTAGTATACACAGCGATCATTTTATTGACGAAATACTTCTTCGTGAGACCAACAATTAGAATGAGTTCAGATGAAATGAAACAGATGACAATGTATTGCAATGATTACATGACACATTTTTGCGTGTTTGCCAGCTTTCGACTCAACATTGATTGGTGATTTTGCAGATTGAGGTGCTACAGGAAGACATAACGGAAAAGACAGATGAATGCAGCGCACAGACCCAAGAAGTCGAACGATTGCTCAAACAAATGGTTTCTCTACAAACCAGTGAAAAAACGGTGAGCACTTTCTTCTTTGTCGTCACTGCGCCCTTTATCTCTTTCTTGTCTATGGAACAACGTTTGCGTTTATATTTTGGCCTTTGGTCTGTGAATACTTTTACGTCAAACCAGAATCATCTGATGAATTATGATTTCTTTCTCAATAAGAACAGGCAATAACTGAAACATTCCCGCAATTTTAATCGTAGTGCGAAAATGATTGCCGAATGTAATTTTGAATTTTTTGATGAGAGTTTTTTAGTACTCGCTGGAGAACGAAGACTTGGCTATGCAATTGCACGCCGCTCAGGAAACCCAAATGGAATTATCTGCCGAAATTGTGGACTTGCAAGAGCGCTATGCAGAAGTGGTCGCTATGTTGCACGAAGCGCAGGAGGAGCTCAGAACTTTCCGACAACGACCGACCCCTTACAGGTTGGTTTTTAGACAATATGGGGGCAGGATCTAGGGGAGAAGGGGTAGGGTGGAGGGGTCGAGCTACAGGTATGGACAATAACTACTGTATATCACTTCAAAAAAGAAGAAGCTCGCAACAATGAGAAAAATGTTAATTTGAATTGTTTTTCTGCCAACAATTTGGAACTCGGTAACTGGGAATCCATTGACAATATTTTCAATCAAAAACCAACATTTTCCTTTTGCGCTTGATATTCTTTACCAGGAGGGTTCGGCGAAGCGGGAATGTATTTTTATGTTTGCAAATCTACATTTTACAAACTCCGACCCAAGGTCAATGTTCAGTTGAAACACGGCAAAACGCTAAACCGATTACGCGGCAGCGAAGCCAATGTCAAATCGTTCCTGTAATCTGCTGATGCGATTCGGGTGTTACATTCACCTTCCCGACGCGTGCCGAGCGTCCCACCACCGCCTACGTGTCCCTGTAAAAACGCGCATGACGCACACTGCCTGCAGTTACGAATGAATGTTCGAAATTTGGTCTTCTAATTCTTAGCCTCGAACACGATCAAACCATGACGTTGTGCGCCGAAGAACAAAACTGGGAGGGAGCGTCTGTTGGGGACGGGTAAGAAAGAATAAGCACTCTCCTGGTTACCACGCACGCATAATCTTCCTGCTGAAAATTTCTCATAGTTTCCTAATGTTAATGGATCTTTCTGGTTCGCCCCTGAACATTACAGCGGATTCACATTTAACTGCGGTATTTTCCGAGACTGTTTCGAGAGCGAATCATCCTTCTATTACAGTAACGCTCTTGTGTCGTCAATGCATGCAAGGTTGAATTTTGGGTGGTCAACAAATTTTCTTCCAAAACGTAACTTAAGAATGGGCCCCGTCTACTATTTCCAAGTCACTCATTTCAATCGGCAACTTGTCTTGTTCGTTCCACTTCTAATGGGATACTCATTACACGGTTTCTCTGTGGTTCTTTCCATAAAGACAATTTGTCATAAACAATTGTAATATTTTTAGACCAATCAGCCCTGATTCGCTGTACGATTCCCTGGCCAGCGAGATGGAGGCGTCAGACAGCGGTTTCTACAGTACGCCAATGGTCTCGGCGCGAAATGCAAACGACGAGTTGATGAATGGCGATCAGGCACATCTGGCCAAGACCGTGCGCATGCTTCAAACTGCTCTGGAGCGTGCTGGAGGTGTCAGCACTGCTGCTCAAATGCTTCAATCAACGCCCACCTCTGCAACCACGAGGTTGGTACACATAAAATTAAAAAACATTATATTAATGCACTTACAAACACTTTGTAAACAATTACTATCATCATGTGCCCAAAAATAACAATAGTATCTGCAGATAATTTCACAAATTTATTGAAGTGAAGAGTAAAAAGGGAATAAAAGTTACCTCAAAGACTTTTATCTGTTAACAACAATGTATATGTTCATTATTTTCATATTTTACCAAGTTATGTAATTAATTTCGTGAACTTTTTTAGGCACCATGACACGATCCCCGAAGACCCAACGAGTCTCGAGAATTCTCCAGTGAAAAGTGTGGCATCCCCAATTGGTTCTGCACCTTTGCCACCTGCGCGCCGCGATTCTTTGAACCATCAAAGTCTCTGCAACGAGAACTCACCACAGCCTCTGCAACGAGAACTTCTCGGTGCTGCCGTTTCTCAGGCATTTACTCCTCTGAAAGAACAAACAACGGTGCCTGTTTCACGATCACCGCCAAAGGACGTGTCGTACTCACCGTCAAGCTCCGCTTTCTTTGAAGGTTTGAGTTTGTTTCGAATTTATCCCCGAGTATTCGCAACAAATTTTCACCTATCTTTTATTCATGTTTTTCTGAGAAAGACATCGGCTGGGATTAAGGAATGGGGAGAAAGTTTAGAAGACCAACACTTCCGACCGATTTTATTGGGATATGTTTGGTTCTAACTTATTTCTAACTAACTTATTCTTATTGGGATATGTTTGGTTCTATTGAGAAAGTTTTTTAGATGCTCACGTATTATTATTGGCACTATTGCCATGTGTTTTGGCGCCCTAGGCTGATGGTAAGGGAGACTCTTTACTCTAAAAATCGGGGCGCCCCTTACGCCCAAAAATGACAAGAGGGACCCTTACCTATTATTTTCAAAATCTCGGCGGCGCCCTAGGCTTTAGCCTAGTAAGCCTCTACTATGGCACGGCCCTGATTATTGGGTGTTGTTGGCCAGTTGGGGGGGGGGGTAAAACTCGCACCGGGGAGTGGGCAGACATAGACACGGGGGATGGGGGGGGGTAGATATCCACTCCCCAAGGTCCCCTTGCCAGAGAAAGGGCGGAGGAGGAAACGTTTTCGCCACGTAGTGGCGAAAAAATTTTTGGACAAGTACTGAATAAAATGGGGTTATGGAGGCCGTCGGGGGGATATTCCTCCTGGGCTGAAAATTTTTGGTATTAAATCACCCCCCCCCCTAGGGGTCCAACCTTGCCCACCTCTGGGAGTGGGGAAGAGTATCGGATTTCATTTCTAATTGTGATTGAGCCAACTCGCATCCATTTCTATTTGCAGGCGGACGTTTGAGCAAGGCGCCGTCGACGGACTCGTTGTGCAATTACGACGGGCCGGCGTTGGGCGAGCCAGGCATGCCCGGCACGCGCGATCTCGAGTTCGCCATTCGTCGGCTCAACCTCCGGCGCAAGGTCGAGATGGACTATCAGAAGTACCGCAAGGAGAAGGGACTACCGCCCACGCCCGCCCTCTATTCTAAGGTACGCAATTCGCTTTATATTTCCCATCATTTCTAAACATTTGGTGCACGAGCGCTGGGTTTTTAACAACTATCGTACCCATAAACAGAAACCGAGAAGAGAAGGCTAGTAGGGAAAATTATTTAGTTCACATAGTTAGTGAATATACTAGACGGAAATTTATTATTTCCTTAAATTGTCGATTATAAAAATGAATTGAGAGGCATTGCAGTTTCATTTCACCAGCTTTTTTCAGGTGCCCGGCGGCGACCAATCAGCGACTCCAGTGAGCAGCAGGCCACGCCCAGCCAACCTGCCGACAGGCCGTTCGCGCGCCAATTCAAAGAGCGGTTTCCGCACGCAGATCTTCAAGCCGGTCGAAGGCTCGCGCACTCTGCGACAATGGCGTCTTCTGGCCACTCCCAGTCTATTCGGCGCTATCGCCAGCGTAGAACCAGCGCAAGGAGTCCGCACTCGTGGAATGAGCAATGCGGACGATTCTTCCTCAGCACTGTCAGATTTGGACGAAAGCGAGCTGCTTCCATCGTCGATTAATGAGCGGATTGAAGCTCAGCTCAATTTGGAAAAGCAGCAACAAAGGGAAGACAGAAAGGTGGTGGCGACGAGCTCGCCTAAACACCAACCGCCCACCAGTGGCACATATTCGTTTGTGGACACACGGCGTCGCTCTGTGGACAGCAGCTGCGTTACTTCAACCTTCAGTCTGTCCATGGGACTCGCCAAGGAACTGCACGAACGGGAAATTCCTGTTTCTGCGTTGGCCCCAACCCCTCGCAACACCACCATGACGCCTATGATCTGGTCTGGCAGCAAGACATCTGCAGCAGTCACTACTGTAACCCCTTCGCGTGGCGGTCTTGGACTTCAGGGACTGAGTCCTGGAGCGATCAGCGCAGGGGATACGATGTCTGCAAATAGAGGGATTTTGAGCAGAACGGCGCTGCCGCAAGGATCGGCGCCCAAGTTCTCTCCTGTCAATGCGTGCCAAACGCCACAATGAATATTGAGGTGTTGCAAATGACTACCGTATATTGTGACACAATCAAACTACTTGATTCAGGGTATGCGCAAATGCTTTTTTAAAGCGATTGTATCGATTCAAAACATTTTATGAATTAGAAATCTATTAAATGCAATAAAAAGTATCAAAATAGAAGCCTGTTTTGGAAACTGTTTTGCACTAATCGACCAATTGACACTATTTTTGAATCGAATTACAAAAAACTCTTTGTGCATTACTCTGGTGAATTTGTTGATTTACGTTTCCCCACTCTCGTGATACCTGTGACTACGGTAGTTTTGAACCTGATGTCATGTCGCTCTGTACAGTAGTTAGATTTTCGAATTCTCTTTCTGAGCTTCCTCGGCGCGCCATTGAGAATTGGCGCGAAATTCGAAATGCACAATTTTGACAACGACACGGAGTGCACACAGGTACAATGCTGCAACCAGACTGCATTCATGTGCAAGAAGTATTATTGTCTTGTTTTGGAGGCTATCCTTCTATCTGTATACTACATTGACTCCGCTATGCATTGGTCGATCGATAGAGTCTAGAATGATTCAGCAAATGACTGTCAGCACGTGTTGGTTATGTGTTGCTTGAGAAAAACCGTCTGTTTCTCCCAGTGATGATTGCTTTCGGACTCTGTGACAGCTTCATTGTTCCCACCCATCGACCCTCAATAACTATTGTATTTAGGATCGTCGATTTTTCCTCCATTGTTCGCCGCTACATTTCTGCCCTTGTTGAGCAATATTTCTGTACAGATTTTGCAGATAATAAAGTGAACAACAATCAATGATAGTTGATATTTCTGGCAATTTAATAAGCAGTCGTATTGAAGTCAAACAAGACACAAGAACAGACGAAATTTTTTCCAACCAGTTTTACAATTATGTGAAAAGTATATTTGCTTCATCTTCAATTAAGGTATCCGTGCCATGTTTTGTCTTGAACATACAATGGATATTTCGGAAAAAATTAGGTTCAAGACGTGCAAACAGATATGAGCATTGGATTCAGCCAGAGGTGAAATTGTATCACAGGGTACAGAGGGGGTTGCAATCAAAATTCCTATCCAATCATACGTTAAAATATTATCACACGAAAAATAATATCATCCCAGGGGTAGAGGGGGTTGAAATAATAGTATCACAATGATTCTATTTCTGAAAATACAGTACTTACATAGTACACTGATCCCAAACTGCAAAATAAGAGGGGCCCCCTCTTACTGTATTTATTTGAATAGTACTACATGTTGTTCTATATTTCGATCCCTCAAAAACTCCAAAATCGCCTCTTGGGTTTTGATCTCAATTCGAAAAAATTTGTGAAATTATTGAAAAAAATCGACACTTCTCATCAGTAAATATACCCAAATAACGCACAATATGGCTTGCTCGGTGACTGGATAAAGTTTAGGGGGTGTACACAGTTCCAGACTGTAGTACAATTCGAATCAATACGGTATTGGGTTCCAAATGAAACATCACCAAATACATATTTTCCGAATAAGAGGGGAGCCCCTCTTATTCGGAAAAACCCGGCACGTTTTTCGTGTTTCGAGATGCGAGGAGGTGCAAAAGATACTAAACGCATTCTTTTTCCGCTTCTTCTTCTGCATCAGCGTATATTGCACTTCCAGTACTGCGGCCACTGACATGTCTGATATCTTTGTCTTCTGGTTCTGGTTCGGTATCGTTATCGGCTGATCCCAGATTGAAGTCCTTATCGATCGGTTTCGATTTGATATTTCTTCCTATTTTGGCCGATTTCGATTTGACATCTTTGCCGACTGTTTTTGGTTTGATATCTTCTTTGGTTGTTTCTGGTTTGATAGTTTTATCTCTTGGTGCAGCTGATTTAATGTCGACAGCGGCTGGTGCGATATCAAGACCAATATCAGACACCGCGGCAGCAGGGTTGATTCGGTCAATTAGCCAGAATGTTTCCAGCACACCTTTGCCCTACAATCGAAGCGTTGCGCTTTTTTTTAAATTTGAGCAGATCGTGTCATGGGGAAGTGTTTGACAAAATCACCTTGATGATGACATTGCCACGAGAAGAAGTTTTGTAGCCACCAATGATTTCTATCAGATATCGATTTGTTTCTGACGTTATGTGAATTTGACCAGCTAAAACGGAAATTTTTTGCAGGTAGTACTAAGTTATCAACCTTCAGTATACGTATGTACTAGACTTGCTTTGATTAAAAAGATACGGTATTCTTTAGTACGAAACTATTTTACCGTTATGGTGTACACAAAGATAGGAACGCTTTACACTTACGTCTTCCATGACTTTCCATTCGTGATGCCGTGTTCACGCTGTCGCCGAATAAACAGTATCTCGGCATTGACATGCCCACAACGCCCGCCACACACGGACCTGTAAAATTAAGAGATTACATTTTGTGTCTTTACAGGCACTAGTTCCCGGGTTTTTCGAATATTCGCCCGCAAGTTCATACTGTAGCCTGTGGCACAAGTTCGTTGGGCGCGTGAAGTGCGAAAGTTAAAAAACATGGTGTTTCTGGGCAGGAATTTAAAAAATTCAAATTTTCGCCCAAAATACCGCATTTTTTAACTTGACCGCTTCGCGTGCCCAATTATCTTAAGCCATGCGACTTGGGAACAGTCGCATCACACCGCAGGCAAATTACGGCTACATCAGAGGTGGGCACCGGTTTTCGTCTGGGGGGGGGGTAG
>JAQGCX010000988.1:0-12797 GCA_034700205.1 Plectus parietinus | reverse complement strand
ATAGCACTAGGTACCAACTAGGTACCAAAGCGCCCAATATCAAAGTACCGTACATGATGGGGTCTCGAAACGGTAACGGAGTTTTTTGGTTCAAACTCAGTTGTTGGAAGTGTCCGTGAAGAGCCTAATTAAGAAGACAATAACAGCGCATTGTGTCTCTTCAAATAATCTCGGCTGATGTATTTATTTTCAAATCAAAACTGCCTGAACCGTTTTGTCGTATTCGGTCTCATTGAGATCTGCCATCCACGAATCCTCCCAAACCCAGCCGTCCGACGGAAGATCAAATGAATCCTTCGGCAAACAAAAATCGCCGTTGCGATCGGAGAAGTTTGGTCGATCGGTTGGCAAAGTGTGCGAAGACCACCCAACAACCATGTACCATCGCTGAAATATATTCAATCAAACAAAAATCATGCTGTTTAATGGCGGACAATACACAAATTATACTAGCAATTTCAATGAGAGTTGATCCGATTTTAAAGTACACTGAAAACGTTTGCGACCAAAATCGTAACGGGACAATTACTGGAAATAGATTTTAATTACATAAATTAATGATACTCAATCAGTAAAATGTAACTTGTCTGATGAACATCATTCTTACTGCTTGAAGGATCTCAATTTGTGGTAAACTCTGGTAGAAATTACGAGTATAATCTGGCAAAATAAATGCTCACCTGATTCTCAAACGTCTCCTCCACAACTCGGACAGCGATGTGAGAGTACGTCAAATAAACATACGCTCTGCCATTCGCTCCGATGGCCCAGACAAAGTTCGGAGCGGCTGCGAGTTGTCTTACGGACTGATTGCCTTCAAGATGTGCCGGAATCCATTCCAAAAAGTCATCCTTCGCAGGGCACGGAGAAGCAGTCAGTTTGTTCGGTATACCCGCAGCGTCTACTGCCCACAGATAGCCAGATGACATATTCGCTCATGTCTGCGAAAAAAAGCTTGATCCATAAGTGAGCAAGATTCGCCAAAACGCATTTGAAATGTCATGGACAGAAAAATTGACCAGGATCCGTCATACGTCACCAGCTTTTTTGAGCGGGAATTCAAGCTTCAATACAAAATTTGAATTTTCCCGCAAAAGTTTGAATTTCGCGCTCTATATTAGCATATTAGACTAAGGTAATGCTACAAAAGTCAACCCAGCATACGTCATTGTGGTCCAACCTTGCTCAGGTATGGCGTCATTATACTTTCAACTCGCTGTGCATTTAGGAATCATCCTGAAATAATAGCAGTACAAATTTATTCTTGATGGAAATCGACATCACATGCAATAACCAAGATATCATGCAATCAGCATAGGAATTCATCCATAAGATGACAAGGATGCCTAATACATTCTTGGTAAATCCTTGTCATCTTATGGATGAATTCCTATGCTGATTGAATGATTTCTTGGTTATTGCATGTGATATCGACTTCCATCAAGAATATATTAGTACTGCTATTATTTCAGGATGATCCCTAGTCCCAATGGTAACTTTTTCATGTACCGGTGACCAATCATCGACGGACGTACGATCAAAGCACGAATCGCAATGCAAAAACAACTAATAAAATCTCTATGAAAGTTCATTTATTTTTCAACATGAAATCATAGAGTAGGCGATCACAGACATATTTCGCGAACAGAACTGACAATAAGCAGCTAGTGAGTGGTTTCTTTACAGTAAAAACATCGAAATTTCAGAAACGTCGAGTGAAGTTAGAAGTATTTCATAGTATCCAAAATACAAATTATACGCACCAGACATAATTCTCGGAACACGAAAAATAACCGAAAGCTGACAACTGTTCGCATATGAGCCCATGTATCGGGATATGAATGAATCTATGCACAGAGAAAGAAACAAGTTCACAACGTTGGAAATCGAAGATCAGAACTCGGTTTACTAATAGTAAACAAAGTTTCTAAATGTTCCTCTGTATCGAATACTTGTTCAACAATTGATAGTCACATACAGCAGTGGACATTAGAACGCGAAATGCACCCCTAACTTCTCACTTGAAGTGGCCTAAGAGCATCTGTAATCTGTGATCTACACAGCAGTGAGAGTAGTGAGTCATATTCAAGATGAAGTGGAGTACAATCACCAAAGAGCCAAAAAGCATCATCATCATTTAATCGCGCTCTACATTGCTCTTTCTCTCTCACTCCCTTGACGTCACTCTACGCAACGTACAATGATACAGACGACACCGACTAGAGCACGGCGCACGGTTAGCAAGAGAGAACAGTGGCGGACGCTGCGATAAACGCAAACTGAGAAGCGCAGTCTGACCTTTTACCAAAAATGACGATAAGCAAGTTGAAGTGGGAATGTGACGAATGTCAACGGGTGTCGCAATGGTGCGTTTATTCATTAGATAAACGAAATTTAGGAACGTCCAGTGAAAAGTTTCAACGCGCGCAGAGCAATTCGGTCTCGATATCCTTTTAGGTCTGGCCCATTGTCGCCTTGTTGGTCTGCAAAGTAATACAATGTGAAATGCGAATGTAGAACTTAGGCTTAGGCTTAGGGCTTAAGCTAGAGCAGAGAAAATCTTTAGAGAACGACATTGGCTGTAATGTAAAACTTGCGAAAGAGAACAACTTTAAATTCTATTTGAAATCATTCCTTTGAATACTAGAAAACAGAGTGTCGCAAAATACAGGTGAAAAGCTGTGTAAACTGCAAATAATGGTAAAACTTACTTGAACAATGCCAATAATCATGCCGAAAAGACCGATGGCGCTAGCGAAAATCTCGATGATCAGAATTTTGACGAATAGGGACGGATTCTGTGCATCGGCCAGGGCGGCGCCACTTCCCACGATTCCTGCAAGCAACGATAAAACAGTTGTTTTTCACTTATGATCGAAAAATTAGCAATAAGAACATTGCAAATACAAAACAAACATACTGTCTTTCACATAAAATTGCATTAACGAGGCAGGGGAAGTAGATTGTTTGAAAGGAACTCATAGGAAAAGTTGGTAAGAACTCTACCAACGAACAGAGGGAAAATTGGAATGTAATCACTGACCGACAGCTAGACCACAGACGAGGTTGCAGCAACCAACGGTCAGTCCACCTCCGAAGATCATGTATCCTGCGGCCAGATTTCTAGCCAGAATTTCCTGAGACGCCAATGTTCGATCGAATGGCTGAAATCGTGTGTTTGAGATGGTTTGCAGCGAAATAAAAATTCATCGATCGCATATATTAATAGGGACAAGGTTCTAATCCAAATAGCTGGCGACAAAATGTGGTGAATTTATAAATGCAGGACAGGGACAAATCACTATTACAGGGTGTTTATCATTCGATCCCTCAAGAGAAATGTGAGCGATTATCATTTCTTGGCAATACGATGCATCGCAGATGGAAACGGATAAGTTTGCACGAATGCCAACGACGGCGAATCCCTGAGAACTATCGAGAACTCACCTGCAGTTTGCCGACGAAGACGAATGCCATGATGATGCCGAAGATAGCGACGGCCTCGCAGAAGATGATGGACACCAAGTTCTTGGTGCGAATGCGTGGCGCCTTCACACCACCGCCAAGAATCGACGAGCCAGTCGTAAAAATGCCCCTACAAGTGCAATATTGTATTGAATCATTTCTGAAGGACCGTCATCAATCTTGCAATTGGATGAAACGAAAATGAATCCTATTCCTATCATCACATACAAGACAAGATGACGAGAATCGATGAGAACGCAATAGGGCCAAAGATCAATAACTACTGACCATCCAGCTCCAATGACGGACAAGGAGAGCGAAAAGCCAACGCCCAGACCACCCCACATGTGCGGCGACGTTTCGGTTAGGAACCAGGCGATGTCGATTCGGTGACCTTGGCCCGTGAGCATGTAGAACAGCCCTATAATGGGCACAATGTGCAAAGACAAGTCAAACAGACAGTAATTAATCATACCAGTCCCAATGAAAATCATGAAGATGATGACCCAGACGAAATACAGAGTGATCGCGGTAGGACTGCTCCCGTACCCCATGATTGCCGCTTTTCTGCCTCAAAATACCTCCACTTCGGCAAAGTTTGAGCAAATCGGAGGCTGAGAAACGGAGAAATTGGTTTTTGCTCGCACGCTGTTCGTCTCTGGGCGTGACACAATGCTTGTGCGCCGCGCACTGTGGCGTGTTTCGCTTATCTACCATCTGACTAGGAATACCGTAATTTCGACGCGACGCAACAAATGTACGCCACACGGCGGGCGAATTGAATGGGACATATGGAAAATAAACTCAAGAATTTATGTAGTGCGCGATAGTCATTTTTTCGGATCTCCTTGCAATCAAAACTGCGCTGCACCTTGCAATTTTTCTTATTGTCAAATTGGCAATCGATCGGTGCAGCGAATCAGAGTTCGAAATGAACAGACTGGCGAACGAGATACTCGTCGCCATCGTCATGCAGTTCGACGTGTCCGACCTCCTCACGGCGCTGCGTCTTGACAAGGCGACTGCGACTGCGATCGAGGATGGTCGATTAGTGGCAGAAGAAGGTCACACTGGACATCGCCATCTTCGACAAACAGTGGCGCAACCAGGGCATCACCCTGCTCATCAACGACCGCCCGGCGCCCTTCAGTCGCTCACTGCTCGCCAAGCTCAAGGCCAAAGGCATCGCCCAGTACATCGTCACCCTCTGTGACTTCGACGAAGACAATCCGCACAACACGAACCTGTCGGCCGGTGAAGGAGCCCGAAGACCAGTTGCTACTCACCGACATCGCCTTCTACGATTTGTTCATGCAAGCAATACAAAAGAAAATGAGTGCGTTTTCTAGGACCGAAGGCGATTGGCGTGCTGTTGAGGAACGAGTACACCAACTCAAGCGACAGGGATTGAACGACGGCGCAGGTGCTGATTGTGCACAATCATTTGCTCAAAGCCGTTGTGATCTACGGAGGCTCGTTCCAGGAGAAAAAAGCACACACCGAAACCCATAATCAACATGTTGATTATGGGTTTCGGTGTGCGTTTTTTTGTGCGTCAACCCAGGGTTGCTAACGCAGAGGGGTGTCTCGCACTGTGTTTCGTTTTTATAACACAGAAGATTGCACGCATATAAGAAAAGCACGCAAAACAAAAAAACCCCTTCTTCAAGTTTTTGAGCGAGTGGAACGAACGATTTCAGCGAGATGAACAGTCAAAACCTACTCATAATCTTCAGCTGTTTTTGCTTGACCTCTATTACTGGCTCAGGTAAAGTGCAATCAAGCAATAATTATATTGTTTTCTTCTATTTTCAGCGCTCATTTTTTGCCAAGGAGACGGAGCGAAAATCTACCTGGTTGGTCGATCAAGACTAATTCCATGTCCATACGGGGACGCTTCAATGGACAATCGAAAAGAAACATGCGTTGCGCAAAACAAGTGGCTATTGGAAGGAATATCTTGCGAAGGTATTTTATGTCGCGACCGAAAAACAACAGCCACAATAGTAATATAGTCAGAATTTTTCGAACGGAAAGTGATCGAGCACCCTGAATTGAATGTCGCGCGCTGTCAAAATGCAGAATATATTGAATTGAGTATCATTTCTTCGTATGATTTAAATCCATTTGTAGTAAACGTCCCACAACGACATTTGATCACTATTGCACATCTAAAAATTCAGAGGTTACGGTGCTTTCTACAGTACTCTCTTAACCGTCAAAGAAATCATGAGTATAGTTACTATTTTCAGAAGAACACTGCGCAGCTTTTGAGTGCAGAAACGGAGGAGAATGCAAACATAACGACGCCAACGAACGTTATTGCAAGTGCCAAAATGGATTTAGCGGAAAAAATTGTGAAACTGGTCAATGATATGCAGCATGTTCGCTTTTAATATGATATTATTTGGTCACTTCAGCGAGCGCAGCTTCACCATTCATCGTGTCGCACTCGAACGTTTTCACGAACAGTATTGTCTCGCTGGTCACTCAAAGTCTGACTCAAACTTCCACTACTTCGACAAGTAAGTTTGACTCTTTGTGAGTGACTTCTACTGTTTTCATGAAATCAGTTTTCTAATCTTTCGGTGAAAGAGAGGCGGTTCAGTTGTCCGGTATTGTTGATTTGGGATTCGTGAAAAGTGACGCGAATATACGACACCACACTTATTTGCCATACTTGATCTACGTATTTCAGCTGTATTCGGTTGTATTCATCCGTACACACATGACGTATACGATATCGGCAAAACGATAGATGTGCCCTGCACACTGGAAAGGGACAAACCGACGATGCGATATATTTGCTTCAAACCTCGTTCCTGGATGATGCTCAATGGAAATTGTTAGGTTTTGCGATGCATTCTTCATTGCAACGCATAGGTGAAATTGGGGGGGGTTGGGGGGGTTAACTCCCCCTGACCGAAGTGGGCAAAAAAGGCGAAATTTTTGTTAACCCCCCCCACCCGCCAAAGGCGGCCCAAAAAATTTGCATAAATTTGCATAAAACTACCGTAATTTTGTAAAAATTTGCATAAATATACCGTAATTTATGCAAATTTATGCAAATTTTTAGGCCAAAGCCATATTAACCCCCCCAACTTTTCGACCCGAAATCACCTATGGTCGACCCGACGACAGGCCTTTCGGGTTCGAGTTCGGGTTCAGGTCCGAAAAGCCGACCCGATCCCATCACTGATTTTTACAGGTTGTGAAACCGGATAAGTGTTTACATTTTTTTCAGGCCCCAATCTTCAGTTTTGCACTGAGACAAAGCCGGTTAAGTGCATATGCTCAAATGTCCATCGAAACCAGACTTTTGATTCAATAAATTCATGCAATTTGATTGACAATTCGTCAATTTATCAGTTCTTTTGCGCAAATACTGACAAGAGAAGCTATTTTGTCAAATATTTACGTCAGAATCTCTTACTAATTAGCCAAATTGACGTTTTTACGAAGCCAGTAGTGGAAAAGGCGGGAAAAGCACCACTAAAGAAAAACGGGATAAGTGCACAAACCGGAGAAGAGCACATTTTTTCCGATGTGCTTTTATCCGGTTCCGACTGTAATCATATTCAATGGTTTATAAGATACATACCTGAATTGCCAGAACTGACTATCAGTCACTTTGAGGCTAACATGTGCTTTAGAATAGGTGTTGCCCCGCATGTTCCCCAGCCACACATCGTAACCAGCGTCCGCGAAAAGAAAACCTGAAAAAGAACCAGAAAAATTGAATAAATTATTAGTTTTAGGGCGAAAATCTTGCCCGCTGATTGGTTGGGTAGATTTGAAACCCAGTCAGAACTGGAACACAGCAGACCATGTTGGAAGAAAACAACGGGACGCGGACCGCTTGTTTGACTTCCTTTAAGAATTGATTCTTTCATGATCAGCAGGTTTTTGTTTTTAAAATTATACCTGATTTGCCGAAAGGAATTCGATGCAGTGTCAGAATATAGCCATCCTTGGTCGTCGTTTCGATGGTCTCTACCGGATAACCCCATCGCGCGATGATTTCGGGCTAAATAAGATGTGCGAAATGTTCAATTCTTTTACCGATACAATGTTTGTCCAAAGTTTTATTTCATCACGGCTTAAAAAAAATTTTGGGTGCATACCTGAGACCCCGGTCGAGAGGGGGGAATAGGTACCATATTTTCGTGTCGGGATTTTCGCGAAATTCAAAATTTTTTTAATTTTCGGCCTTCGGCCATAATGATACTCTTGTCTTTTTTCGGCCGCCGGACGGGGGAGGCGGGTAACCCCAGCTATGTTTAGGAGAAACCTCTTGGGGGTACACGAGAACAGGGTGGTCCTAGCAGAGAACATGTCCCCATCCCCAATGCACACATCTGCTGATAATCACGAAAAAAAATGAGCAAAAATGATTCACCGTTCCCATATTAATTTCAGGATCATTGCTCGAGAGTTGAATGGACGAGCCAAGTAGGGATCCAAGAATTCCTTGAGCTTTTTGTTGCACAGGCGCGCCTGCACCCAGCAGTGGCATAAGAATCCCTTGGGCTTTTTGCTGAACAGGCGCGCTCGCACCCAGCAGCGGCATAAGAATCCCTTGGGCTTCTTGAATAGGTGCACCCAGCAGTGATCCAATGAGCCCTTGAGCTTCGCATCCTGTCACAGCGGCAGAAATCAGCAGAACAGCCAGTAGAGCCGTCATTTCACTAAAATTATATTATTCTGTTCAGACTCTTTTCGCCCCCCCCTCTCCATATCAACTGCTAATTTCGCGATTCGGCCGTCACTTGTGATTGAATAGTAATACTGTTTTCGATTTCTAATTTTCCTCAATAAAATCTGCTCCTGATCCTGCCTACTAAAGGGTGATCATTTTACCTGTTTATCATATGAAATTGCTGCCATTTTCTAACAATGCTGCCAGTTCTTTCGATATATTTTAAAGTTCTATTTTAAAATTGAATTTGGTCATAAGATTGTTGAGATATGGCTTCGCAAAGACAACCACCAGTTTTTTTGAGACGCAGGCAAAGTTGAAAAACTCGTGTTGACTTGAAAACTTGAAAACCGTTCGACACTTTTTCCTACAGCACAATTCGTCTAAAAGCCAGGGATTGTCTATGCTGAGCCATATCTTGACAACGCTGTGACCAATATCAACAATTGTTTTTTTCAAAAAAAACCTTTTGGCTTTTACAACTAATAAACCAAATCTCAGCTAAATCGGGTGAATTTTGGCTGAGTTATTCAAAAAACAAAACCGCCCGACACTTTCCAACACCCTGTAGTAAAATTGCTGGTGGTAAACAACGCGAACACCAAATCGCTTGAAATTTTGGGAAACAAAACTTATTTATAGGACTACCTTAGCCTAAAATATCAAAGAAATTTGTCACTTTGTTAAAAAATGGCAATAATTTCAAATCGAGAACATAAAGAATCACCCTGTACATGGTACTGTAACCCTGTACTGTTCTTAACACCCTGTAGTAAAAATGCTGGTGGCAAACAACGCGAACACCAAATCGCTTGAAATTTTGGGAAACATAACTTATTTATAGGACTACCTTAACCTAAAATATCAAAGAAATTTGTCCCTTTGTTAAAAAACGGCAATAATTTCAAATGGGGAACAGATAAAAGAATCACCTGTAAATCGTACTATCGCAACCCGCAATGACGAGTGCCGCGCACGTATTATTTATCCGATCGCCGATCCTGTATTGAGTTGAAATGCATTGACGGATGTCAATGTAAAGGCCGTACGATCAGGCGATCGTGCGCGGATTTAACGAATACGACACAAAGGCGAAAGGATTGCGATAAAGGCCATACTACGAGCCATCACGTCACTTTCTCGCGAATGCAGTTCTCTGGGCACATTCGTCTGGACAATCTCTCGATTTACTCCTGTGGTGATACTTCTTTTACGCAGTTGTCTGTCTAAATCGTTCGTTTTTTAGTTCAGCGTCGGTCATTGGCGTGCGCAAGGCGCAAAGGGGGAGAGACTTGATTGATTGATTGATTGATTGACACTTTCCTCTTGTCAGGAAAACAGGAAACAGAATCAATGTAAACAAGAAAGTAAACTACTCAAGGTTACTCACTTACACGGTAGATATAAAATGAGCAGGTTGATTACTAATGGTGAGCAGAAAATAAAACGGCATGACAGTCACAAATACACAAGCAAGTTCATGGATTGCCGAACAGGACAACTGAACCTGGTCTTCTGGACCTTTTAAGCGACCATTTGGGATACTCACAACAAAAACAACACTATTTTGGAGCACCATTCTCAAAATTTATGCCGCTTCAGCGTAAAAGATAATTACAGTACCTTCGTCGGAAGAATGAATATTATAATTTTATGAACTCGTCAAATCGACACCACTTGGGACTGGTCAAAAGTATCGAAATAGACACATGTCGCGAACGATTTTATTGCAATGTTTCATTCAAGAGGTCGCAGTCCATAAAAATGGTCTTCCTTCACCAAACACAAATAAAAATGTCCGCCTAACAGTGTTGTTGCCTACGTACAATAATCATTTGCCTGTTTGCTGATCATTTGTTATGTTCATAATATTTGTTGATACTGTAGATGTCTTTTGTAGCGTTCAGCTCCGAATGAAATCAAAGCGGGTGTAATTTTTCAGCTGTTGATCGAGCTTGATAACTGCGGGGTTGAGAATTGGAACTGAAGATCAAAGTTTAATTTATTGTCACTTTTTTGGTTTTTTACGTTTTTCGACCAAACTTGTTCACATGCTGCAGAATTTGTACCGTGAAATGAAAGCCAACTGCCCCCTATATCGATTCGTATCAAGAAAGTTAAAAAAATTTGATGTTCGATCTTAACTTTGAGCCTGAATGTGGTACAATAGGTGTTCTGGAAAGAACATAATAAGGAGGACCTCTTCCAACATTTCTTGAACGATTTTTTGAAACTCTGGCTGCATTTTTCAGCTGATATCAGCGATTTAGTAGACTCATTTAGAAAACGTTAGTTTTGCCTTTTTCGAACGAGAGGCCGACCGATCTGTGCAAAGTTTAAAGTAGCATAACATGGTGATAGCCGATGTTTATTGGACATTTATCTTTATTTTTTGTTCAACTGTTCCACGAGTAGGTAAGGGATCGGCCATTGATTAGAAAATGAATAAAAATTCTGGAATGCATCAGAAACAGCAGAAAAAGCCGACGATATTTTGTTCATGTGCAAAAGATATTTCGAGATAGATGCTTTGATGTGGTAGGTCGGTCTAAGTCCGGTCAAAACAGCGAAGCGTCGCCATATTTGAGTGTAATGCAATGAATATTGATTCAGCCCCCCACCCGAATAAAAATTTTCAAGTTCAATTCGAACATTTTGAGTTGAGTTGTCAAAAAGTAGGACGAACATACATACAGCCGCCAGGCACATGGAACTACGCCTAAAGGCACAGAAAAGGACAGTTATGACTTCAGCTGGCAATTCTCATTTATTTCTCTTTATTTAGAAAAGCAAGCATCATTAGATGTGAACATAGGTTTGTTGTGTTTAACCACATCGCCAGTCATCACAAACAACGTTCAACCTGTGAAAGTAAGTACGCTTCTATAATTTTGCGATATTCGATCTACCCATTTCATGATAAAAAGAGGTTAATATTCAGAACTGAAATGAGCAGCTCATCCATAATTGTTGAAACCAATGGTTGTTGTGAAAGTGTTGAAGGTGGGGGCAGAGGTAACAAAGCTGTTGAAACCAGATGCAGCAAAGTTGTTGTTGTAAACAGGTCCTCCAGCGACGCAACAGTTTCCAGAGCAAATGTACCCTTGACCACAGGACGAGTTAATGCAAGCCAACTGAGTTCCAGTGCAGCCGAAACCAAATCCTGCAAAGTATCTTTGGGAGTATCCAAAATTCTCTGTTCTGTTGCAAAAACTTCATGTAACAATGTTATTTGCTTTGTTAAAACATCATATTACGACCCCAATCTAGTACTATTTTTTCTTCACCTTAAAGAAAGCTGCAGAGCTGAGCTTGGGCCATTTAGTTTATTTGATCTTCGGCTATCGGCTTTCTATGATAAAATTTTCAGGTTTTTTTTGTTGAGCCCACTCTCTCCCCATCCTTGGGTACTGGAGGGTTCAATGGATCGTCTCATATATGCACAAAGGTATCCATGGGCGTAATAGGGGCCATTCATCTGTCATATAACGAATGAATGGCCGTTTTTTTACCCCAGAGCGATACGTAAACTGGTGAAGCTAAAAGATGGGGGATAAAGCGGATCGTACTGGCAAAATTTTTTTGGGTACACACTGATAGAATCGAGTTTTGGCAGCCCCCCTCCCCGAGCCATAATTTTTGATATCAAATACTCTTACCCCTTCAATCTCGCAATCGAGTCACAATTAAAGAATCAAAATTGTTTTAATTTTGCGTATCAGACTTCATGCGTACTGTAAATGTATCAAATGCATTGAAATTAATCAAAAATACCGTACCATTTCCAAAGCCGGAACCTATTTGTCCGAATAAAGTGGTTCCGTAGAGAGGATACCTAGCCCCATAGAGACCATTGCCATAGAGACCGTTACCATTTATTTGCCCTGTGTAGACGTTGTATCCTGAATAATACCGTTTTATTAACAGTATTATTTATTTTGACACATCGTGTTTAGGCGAAAATTCATTGATTATTGTGTAAAATTATTCAGACATGATTTAAACTTCAGATACTGTTTTTCTGTCAGACAGCTTCATCCTCATTTAAATTTGTACTCAAAAAATAGCTAATTACGAATATTGCTTGCAAAATCAATCAATAAGACATATAAGTGGCTGTGTTGCGAATATGACAGGTAACGAGAGTTCTTGTATAACCTAAAAAGCATCGTATTTCCATTTTACGCAATATTACAGAAGTTACTTTTAAAAGAAGAAATATTTGCAGTTGTTCTTGCGTTGCTTTTATCTGAAATGAATGAAAAAATTTACACCAACCGGAATTGATGGGTTGCATGAGTGGTGCCTGACGCTTTTCTCTTATCGCGCGATTCTTCAGCAGATAAAGTCGAATAATGGAATCTTGGGGCGTGAATGAAACGGATTTTGATTGAACGGAAATTAAACTTTCAACCAGACAAAGAAACAATGCAGCGACAAAGATTGGCTTCATGAGTGCTGCAGTTCTGTTTCTTTATTGCTGAAAGATATGACATTTTTGTTCGCGCGAAGTGCGGGCATTACTCAACAGGCCGGTCTGTCCCGTAACGCGGTTGCGCTGAAACGCTAGAACATGCGAATGTGTGTGCAAATGCGACACAAGTGTCGAAAGTGTGCGCCGTAACGCAGAACG
>JAQGCX010000987.1:0-12802 GCA_034700205.1 Plectus parietinus | reverse complement strand
CACATATTGCAATCAATTTAACTGGAAAATTAATCAATTTCAGCAAATATAACCTGTTTTTCCAAATGTTCTTGTTTAGATGTCTCTGGTTTGTCGCTCAAAGGAAAAAAGGCTGTATTTGATCATCGACAACGGATTCTGTACGAATTGGCAAAATACTACCAACTTCACAAGAAAGACATATCTATCCGAATGGGAAACTTACTGCTTCTTTTATCGCCAATAATGGTTTGAAGTCAAAAATATTTCAGCTTAATTTTTGCATTAATTTTAAATATTATAGGAAAACGAGCGACAATACAAAGAAATGGGGCGAATTTTTGTACTGAGCAAAACACAAGTATTAGAAAATGTGTTGAAGCCAAGTGGTTCGGACAAAATTTAAGCAATGGAAAGATGTTTCTGCTGTCTAAATATGCTAAAGAGGATAGGAAAATTTGAATTGTACTGTCAACAGGAATGCTTCGCGTTTTGTATTTTGCTGAATCAATTCGCAAACATTCAAGATAATTCAATTCTTCATGAATTTTGTTTTTCGAGCTCATTGGATTTTTTCAGAAAATAATTGTTGAATTTGCTGAGATAATGCTGCTTGAAAAAATGACCCATATTCAAATTTTAACGCTCGCCATATTAAAAAGACGCGTAGCAAACGACGGAAAAATTGCAAAATTCTTAAATTTCATCGGATAAAATCAATTTTCGGTTAATTTCTGTTCGAAACATGTGAAAAGAAACAAGTTTCTGACTGAAAAATGAAATTCTTGATTAATTTTGCTTTATACCGTAATACTTCTGAAGTTCGCGCTGAAATGTGTCATGCCGTAATTGTCCATATCTCAGCAAAATAGTGACCAATTTCACGAAAAAAATTTGAAAAAAATCCCTTTTTTTTGCCTTTAACTTAATCCTGAGGTCGTTGTGACGTTAATATAGTCCCTTTGGTGTTCAGAATAACGTTACTCGTTACATTTAAACAACCAGTCAAGAATTTATATTTAACTTCGAATAGTATCTCGTCACCTGCGGTTAATCTGCGGTTAATCTCCAGTCTCCAATTTCTCCCCGCTTGTACCTGTGTGTACCGTACCCGTCCGTACTAATTGTAACCGTAGTGTTTTTTCTATCGCCGGTTCGTTCATTCACTACAATAAAGTGTCACCAGTTACCTTCTCCGATAAAGAGACAAGCAATCAGTCCCGCGCTACAGAGAGTTGCAAGAATCGTCTTCGCAGAGAAGAGAAGAAACCGCATCACCACACAGCCACCGCCTTTCGTTTACGCTTCCACCACACCCACGCAAAGCGCACTCTAGAAACAGTCAAGGGAGCTCTGCCCCGGTCGGGGGCAAGTAATCGCAAGTCAGACTCGCCACATTACGGAAGTCGCACCGGTCATAGTTCTTCCTCTCCAAAGCCAGCGACAGGCCCGGCTTATAGGTGGACCTTTTGGACCTTAAGGTCCAGGGCCCCCTGGTCGTCCACGTGTAAAGAGGGCCCCCAAACGACTAAATACAAAGATATATACGAAATTTTCGCCTTCGGCGGTTGAAAATGCAAAAGATTTCGCCTGCGGCGGCTGAACAACCCAAAAAATTTTGCCTTCGGAGGTTGAAAACGAAATTTTTTTTGCCTCCGGCGGTACGTAAGGGCCCCTTGAAGAAAAAAGGTCCAGGGCCCCCGAATCCTTAAGCCGGACCTGGCCAGCGACACTACATTATTTCCACCATTGCCCCTTTCGACAAGCCTGGCTAACCCTTTAGCCATACCCATACTCATACCTGTAACGCTGGTCCGAGGTCAGAAACATGGAACAAATTCAGTCAAATTGTCAAATTTTAGAGCTTTAGTCACATTAAAGCTGTTTTCATCAATATTTTTTCCAAATTTCTGGCTATTGATCTTAAAACTGATCACTTTTGATTATTTGATGTTGACATTAGCTCAGAGAGGGGTTGGAATTATAGTAATACACGCGGAAATACACAGTTTGCTTATTATCATTTGCAATTTTTTATTATTGTTTATTACTTTTGACATTTCTGGGGCGAACAGAAAAGAATGGCATGAAAAAATTCATACAAGTCAACAAATCAACGGAATAAAGTAAACAAATCAACTGAGACATAAAGTAGATGATGAAACCAGTTGATTCGCAGCATGATTGCGGCAGTCAAGCAAACAGAATGATTAACGTAACATAGGTTAAGAAGTTATGTGCAAAGAACGGTTATGTACAAAGGTTATGTACAGTGGAACCCGGATAAGTGCACAAAATGCGTATCAATTGTTAGAGCACACGCCACCGCACAAAGAGGCTATGCAGTTCTGCGTAGTGAGTTTTCATGTTTACGTGTGCTCAAACAATTGATACGCATTTTGTGCACTTATTTAGGTTCGACTGTACAAAGAAATTTTTGATAAATACAGATTAACATTCAGGTTCCCAACGCGTTTCCTCCGACAACTTCAATACAAGACAGTGGCAGGCGCCGCCGGCCTTAATGAACTCGGAAACGTCAACCTGGACAACATTGAAGCCGCGTTCATTCAGCTTCTTCACCGTTTCGTTGGCGATTCCGACAGGCGAGATGATCGTGCTGCCGAGGGTGAGCGAGTTGCAGACGAAGGAATTTGCCTCCTTCTCACTCAGCTCTATCAGATTGGGCAGACGGGCTTTTATATCACGACGCGTGTACTCAGCGAGTCCCAGTGGATACCACATTGCTGTCGTGTCATCGACTGGACAGAAACACGTGTCCAGATGGAAGAACTGAGGTGTCGCTAGGTCGCACAGCACGATGTCGAAGTTGCCCAGTTTCGCCACGCGCTCGTACACCTAAATTTGTGAGTTTGAGAATCGCACAGTTTAAAGGGACAGTGCATCGGAAAAATAAGTTGTACAGGAACGTGTAGAAAAGTGAGAGGATTACGCAAAACGTATTCATTTTTTAACAATTCGACTTTTTAATACTAATTTTTTTCAATGTTCATATTCCCGAAAGTGGAGATGACAGAGGTATACTGTATGTCGATGTTGCGGAAGCGGTTTGAAGTGATTTTCGCATCCCGCTTTCATCATTTTTGTCAAACCAGTCGAAATAGAGTGAAAATGAATGCAATTTGCTTATTTCCATGACAAAAAAAGACACCGAAATTTCAGTTGGGTCTCGACGCGACTGCAAAGCGACGTAGTGTGAAAGTTACACCGCTAATATCTCATAACGATGTCGAATAGGAAAAAATGAATGCAGTTTTAGTTTTAGATTCCTCGCAGTTTTAGCACTGTTCTAAACAAAATATTTTGTTCGCCGCACTGTCCCGTTAAATAAAGACGAACAGCTCGGTCAGTGCGCGGTCCGCAGCCTGCCCACAGAGTGTTTGGCGTTGGCATGCAGGCATCACCGCAGCCTTCGAAGCACAGCTCGCTGTCTTGTCCAAACAGCTCGAAGCCGTGGTCAGTAAACCATTGTACTTGATGCTTTTGCTCCCCAGCCCGCTCTGCGTACCGAAACTTCGACAGATACACCTGCAATCCAACAATTGACCGTTTTTTAAATGAAATCAGGTGTAAATGGCTGAATAGTCACAGCAAGCTTCTGAGGATATTTTAAAATATCAGAAGAAATTATTATATTAAGTGTACTATACTCAATTAAAATCAGGCAAAATTACTATACTATTACTAAACTATTTTTAAAATGGTCCACTAAAATTTTTACTATAATAAAATTTAGGACTAAATTAGATTTACCACCTACTAAATTCAAAAAGTGTTTACTATTACTATACTAAATTGGAATTTTTGAATGTTACAATACTTTACTATACTAAATTAAAGTCAAGAAAAATTTGCTGTACTATACTATACTAAAGTCAAAAAGTTTTACTACTGCAATATTGTTTCTAAATTTACCACGCTATACCTAAGCCTAAGGCTAAGCTTTGTGCACTGTACACTTTTTCAAATGTAAGCTGACCTTATTATTGAAAACAATGCCACTGTCACAGATAAAGACCATATCAGGTTGACCTTCAACGGGTTCCAGGATCTCCACTATGACTCCTGCCTTTTCAATGGCTCTTCGTAGATTTTCCCACTGCTTTTGCGCCAAGGTCTGATCGACGTGGCCATTGACATCCATCCATGGATTAATACTGTATTCAACCTTGAAGTACTTGGGCGGAACCATCAACACTCTTCCAGGCATTTTGTCGGATGTACGATTCTTGCTCAGCGATCTGCAAATGAAATAGGATCACACATGCTTAAAGGAAAAGCTGAAAGGAACGAATTCGAAGTTGGAAACCTCTAGGGGGAATAGGATATTTGTTATACGTTATATGTTCATTAAAAGTAGTTTTTAAGGTCACTTCAATCGTGGGATGAATGTTGTTTATATGTAAGTCATCAGCGACAGGGGCATTGGGGTTTGCGAGGTCTCTACTCAATGGGATTCAGAATCCCAATTTCTGTAATGTCCCTCTAGACAAAAGAAACAAACAAATGCAGTAGATATTTACGACCGACCCCCGTTGGAGCTAAACACGACTAAGTGATTTTATACCGCAAAATTTGCAAGAAAAATCGGCATATGGGCGCATATTAGCATAAAAATCGACATTCTCCATGACCTCAAAATTAAAAGAGATAAAGGTTCAATTAGGTATTTAAGGTCCCATTCGACTTGTTCTGAAAATTGGGATAATTCGAACTTCCAACATTTATAAGATTCTCCCCTTCTTCTACTGTACTCTTCTTCTTTTCTCATTGCTCACCGCACTTATCAAGATAATTATAGGAACGGCGAGTGGGTCAGGGCTCCACAACTTACTTTTGAAATCAGAAAGTAGTGCAAGAGAAGTGTCCAATTTCATGGCACCATCCATTGATTATATGCGACTCTCTTATCTATTTTTTGCATGTTTTGCGCACCATGTGGATTGAATTTGGCGCATAAGCCGCGTGGGCACAAGCAACTCTCTTGCCTACAGGGTGGGCCATGGTAAACTTCCAGTGTTTGAATCCCTACAGCTCCGCGAGATTTGATTAAATCAAGTGCAGATTTGGTACACCAACCACACTCAATTGAATGCTGTAAAAATTTTACAATGTTCTGTTTTGATTTCTAGATTCTAGATTTTAATGATCTGTTTTGATTTTTTTACAATGCGATTTTTTCTTTAGAGGACCATTTTCACTCGTTTTAACGAATAATTATTTTCCAACGTAACGAAACATTTGGAAGCGATTGTAAAAAAAAATTGCGTTAGATCTCTAATTGAGAATAGCCACATTCTAGCTCATTGCAAAGCTTTGAGCTAGTGGCGAATCGTACCTCACGAATTTTACAGGGAATGTGCCAAAAATTGGAAATTCGCATAAATCCAGATATTGAGAGCGGCACAATGCGAAATTTTCGCACCATTCAAGTGAATGTTTGAAGCATGTGTGTGTCAAATTTAAGCTTGATTCGAGAAAATCTCGCGGAGCTGTAGTGATACATTCAAACATTGGAAATTTACTATGGCCTACCCTGTATTTTTTGCATGTTTTGCGCACGATGTGGACTACATTTGACGTACAAACCACGTGGGCAAAGCGACTCTTATCTAATTTTTTGCATGTTTTGCGCACCAATGTGGATTGCTTTTGGCGCAAAACCGACGTGGGCTTAAGCAACTCTCTTATCAATTTTTTGCATGTTTTGCGCTTCATGTGGATTGCTTTTGGCGCATAAGCAACGTGGGCGATCATTCGATCAATCTTAGTAGCAAACAAGTATGCAAGTGGCGCCAGTAGTATCTGATCAACAATAAACAGCAGCGTGAAGATCAAGTGAGTCGACGTTCGGCCTTCTTGGCATTGAGCCAATGGATGATGAATGAGTCATTGGTCACATGTAAACAAAACTTTCGCGCAATTTAAACCCTCTAATAATCATCAGCAGATTATGTAATGTGCACAGCAATGTAATAAACCTGAGTGCGAATGATGGAAAATTCAATCAGCAGAAAAAAAATTCAGATGCTCTGCTCAGGAACCAAAAAAATGGAGCACTTTACCATCGCTTATACATTTTCACAACGTGTCAAGAAGTAGACAATGCTGTATATGATTTTTCGACAGAATTTTCACCCCCTTGTTTCGATAGCGTTGCTGCACCAAGCGTCCTATTGTTTTCCAGTTAACCAATAAAATTCAGCTTAGTTTTCTGATGATTTGCAGGACACAATTTTTGGTATATAGCAAGCTAAAATGTCAAAGGTCGATCGTGCGAAGTGAGCGGCGCACGCTCACTCTTCATGCAATCAATCTCCTTTGATTTCTCTATCGACTTCGCTGGGTGCATGAAACTTTCTCAATGACTGATTGTCCTTCACTTGTCTGCAGGCGACTAGAGTCAATTGGTGCACTTGAGACTTGGCGCTTCCCAAATCAGGGCGAAAAAGTAAGCACTGGAGTTGCACAGTATGAAAAAAAAGAAACAACTCAAGAAAAAACCGCTTTCGCCACGTAGGGCGTAGATTTCGGGGAAAAATTTGAGATCCCCAACTTCAGACTCCAAGTGCACCTGTGTTAAGGGAAAGTCTTAGTTCAACAAATTAAAAAACTTTCAAGTAGTATGTACTTTATTTTTACTATATCAAAGCCTTCAACTATTACTTTCACTCAGATTTAAATTAGTAAGAATTGAAAATTAAGTATAACTGAACGTAATAATCACGAAAAAGTAGTGCTTTCTATTAGGAACTGAATAAAAATTATTGGAATTTACTGTACTATTAGTCTATTACTAACTAAATGAAAAGATTCTCAACAAATGCAGCACTGGTACCGAGTCTCATCATTAACTGAGGGGTACTGTGTGAATGTTTGCTACGGCAAGGTAAACATTTGTTTTTGTAGCATAGGTAATGGCAGTAACAATGGTAATGGCTGTAACTTCTCCACTCGTCGCAATGATCTTGGAACTTAATGATGCATCAAATATCAGTAAAATCTCCATGTGCGAGAAGCATCACTGGCCATCATGCTTCGCTCAAAGTTTGTTTATGGGCAGGCTATTGCCATTCACTGATAAAAACGCGTGCAAACATATCATTTTGGCATCAGCTTGTCACCAAAGCTTGCTCACTCACCTTGTTGCTGTTACATTTTTGAAAGTCAGTGCTTTCCAAAGAAAATTTTCAGGGCGCTGAAAAACGGAAGCTCTGAACTGTGGCAAGTAGCACTGAATAATAGTGCAAATTTTTCGAATAGCAATTTAGTAATCTGAACAGTTTTGGCTTTGCATATAACCCTGTGTATCCTAATAAGTTTCACAGAACTCTGGATTTCTGCGTATTAAGATTGCTGCGTATAAAGATTCCTTCATCGAAATAAACACTGGTTTTTTTCTTGCATTATTTTAGTGTATCAAAGTTAATAGGTGCAATTGAACTTTTCCAAAGAAGGAACCCTAAAAACCCATTATTCTTTCAAAAATTTGCTTTAACTATTGAACTAGAGTGCAATGGGTAGCTAAGTTCATTAATATTAACTCTGTTCACACAGCCTGTGAGAAAAAAGGCATACTGAAAACTAATATACAGAGAAAATTTAGTGCAGAATATAGTGGATATCACTTCAATACCCACTTTATTCTTCCTTCATTATCAGGTGATGCATCTGCTGTCTGGCACTGGGCCAAAAGTTTACGACTAGAAATAGCTCGCGTTTGAGTTGCAGTAATAACGAAATCTTCATAAACTGTTCAGTAACTGATATCGAGCGAGAGTGACCATGTGATGTAGTCAACTGAGTTAACAGACACTTTGCAGCGTGATCTTGTGATTCCCAGTTTTCCAACGATGGAACAGAAAGAATCTACTACCATGGGGATATTACCCAACCGCAGAGTGACCGCGAGGATTGAGCGCGGTGCCAGATGACCGACTGAGACAGTTGAATTGCTACGAAAGTGGACGTTTCTGCCTCGTCTTGGAGAGAATCAGCAGAAATCGAGTGGTTCTGCTCAGAAATGACTCCGGCTACGGTGCATCCAGAAAAGTCAAAAAGCTGCATCGTTCATTCGACTCGAATCTCGATTGGCATTGCTGGAGAACACACCTTTCACGATATTGGGTATGTACCACACGCTTCTTGTATTCCTCTAAAAAACAATGGGTACTACCTGAACCCTGCCTTCATTTTTGGTTGGTGCGCAAATGAGGCGTTATCTGTCTCTGACTACGGTATAACGCGCATGTTTTGTTAACATAAGAAGGTCTGCATTTTTTGACTGAAATACAAGCTGATATTTTGAGCTGAAGAGTGAATGCGAGTACGTATAGGCAGATAAATGGATTTGGGGTTTTGGGAGGCATCCGTTCATAACCATATGTAAAGTTGTAGGGGCTTGGGAATGTAACCCCGAAATTTGGCTAAAGTGTGCGGAATATTGTTGACCCTTCGAAAGTCGGCCAAAGACAGAAATGATGTCGTATTTTCAGTAAAATTTAATTTTGGTACTATGGTTTGTAGCCCCTCAACTTTTGACCTCAATTACACACATAGGTGTTTTCATAATACAGTGCACTAAGTACAGTAGTACAGATTTCAGTGATGATGCTGGACTTCATAACGTTGATGAATTGTTGCCATCATGTTGGTCGACAATCACACATACGCTGTGTTTGCTCGCCGTGTTCAGCGTCCTGGTCATTTACAGTCAGTTAGCGAATAGATCCACTAAACACCGCGAAGTCGGATTGGTTGTCGCTTTTCTCAGTTGGCTTGTCTTCCTTGTAGTATATGGTAGACGATACTTCATTTGGCGCAACAGAATTCGCCATGTTCATCATCAAATTTTTCCGTTTGCAAATAATCATCCAACGAGAAATTTTGTGAGTTTGGTGTAACGGTTCATGGCAAAATATTTTACCGGGAATGTTCTTGACGATAAGAAATGTCTCCAGATATGAACAACTGCAGTACACTCCATGCAAATTGAGACACATATTTGGACACGTGAACACACTCAAACATCTTGCGCAGTGGTGCAAAAGAGGCGAGCACATACAAGATAACAAAGCAATAGTGAATACTACAGATGGATCAGTACCAAAATTAGTCGATCAGTACCAGTACCAGTACAGCCCAAATAATGACAGTATCAGTACCAGTATAGTAAATCTTCATGTGGGAAATTGAAATTTGGAGGATTGAGATTGAATTATTGAGTTTGAAATTAAAATTTGAAAAGAAAAATCTGACATATTTTGGAAAACTTCATGGCTGCCAATTTTTCTGCTTGATTTTTGCTGTTTTTTTCTTTTGGTACTGGTAATTTAGGCTAATTTATGTAATTTATGCAAATTTTATGGGCGGGAGAGGGGGGTTAACAAAATTTCGCTCATTTTTGCCCACTTCGGTCAGGGTTGGGGGGGTTAACCCCCCCCCCCCCAAACACACCTATGCAGTACCAAAAATGATCAGTGGACTGAAAAACCAGTAGAAAAAGCAGTGGATTGAAAAAATCAGCAGCAGTACCAGTGGACTGACCCATCTATAGTTTAAACCTGACTTCTGCATGTACAGGGTATCCCACATATCTATCATACAATTTATTGGTTAATAACTTTTTTACTTTTCGACCGATTTTGATGAAATTTTAACACAAGGCAGTCCTGACCTAATAATTTTATTGATATACATTTCATTGAGTTCTGATGTGAGATGACCAGGCACTGCGACAATTGCTGTAATAAGTCAAAATGCACTGTGATTCTGATTTATGATTCATGTGAACTTTGAACGGCTTTATTTTTTCGCATATTCTTGTTTCATTTCACTTTGTCCTTATCAAAACAACTTTTAGATCAGTTTTTCAATTTTAGAATTTTTCAGTTTTTCAAAAAACGCTGTTGGAGTACCGAGAGCGTCTGGTATTAAAATGTTATCAAAATCAGTCGAAAAATAAAAAAGTTATTAACTAACAAAATGTATGACAGATACGTGGGACAAGGCGCAGCGCCAGAAAAAAGACGGAGGGGGGGGGGGGGGAAATTTGTCAAAAAATTTCGCCATTACGTGGCGAACACGTTTTTTTCACCAGTTTTTTTCGTCACTATGTACGTGGTGAACACGTTTTTTTCAAAAAAACGGGGGGTATTTCCCCCCCCCCCATTCCCCTCCCAGTGCCACCCCTGCCTGGGACACCCTGTACTTCTTTGGCGAAAACATGCATGCAATGTTCATATGTCCTATTTGTTGTGTTCTATCACTGTCATATTTAGCGTTACTACGGTACGGGGTTTTCGCCGTACGGTACGGTACGGTACGGAGAACCCGGAACTCCCCGTACCGGCCCGCCCCGGACGAAAAATTCCCCGTACACCCCGTACCGCCCGCCCCCCGAAGAAAAAGTTTGAATAAACAGTACGGAGCGCTCTCCGTAGTTTGGTTCGGGGTTCCCCGTACCGGCCCGCCCCGGACGAATAAATTCCCCGAACTCCCCGTACCGGTCCGCCCCGGACCATCCGCCCCCGTGGTAACACTAGTCACATTGTAATTGACAAAACCATTACGACATAATCGAATCCCAAGATGAAATGGATGCAGAACCTGAAGAACTTTGCGAACAATTAGCTGTTGTTCAACATCACAAGGAGCAGCGCCCCAGTTTGAGCTCAAGTTCTGGCTCAACCAAGTCATGATTAGTCCAGCAACACCACAGATGATCAGGTGATGCTAACTGAACTGACCGGAAATTAAAGAAAATGAAATTGTGAAATGTTGAAAATAACATTCGTAGTTTTGACGTTGGGCAACTGATTCGCGACAACTAAACTGAAGTGGTATGTTCAGCCCTTAAACGGCAAAAACTTTGGGACAAGACAAAAGAAGACTGCGCGGGGTACTTTTTGAACTATTAACAGCTAATGGTTCGTTTGTATTATTCCGGTGACAGGCGCTCAATGGCGTTCCAGACGCATTGGGGAGTTGAGTTGCGTTGCGGCGTAAGGTGTACGGTATGTTCAGATAGGGTTGATATCACGGTTTGATTAGACACAAATGCACAAAACCCGATGACCTTATCCCTTCACCTCATTTCATCACATCTTTCGCGACACCCGGCCGCTAGTCATGTAATACCTACCTTTATGTAGCAATAATGAAAACATTTCGCAAAGTAATGCGTAGCTTATGCAATAAATCGCATCATTGTTTTGTTAAAGTGCACTTCAAGAACGACAGGTGAAGAAATAATCGTCAACATTCCTAGTGTTGTTAGACATTGGTTACTGTGGCTGTCTGCGGTCGACATTGCCCCATGTCCCTAAATCATTCGAAAATATTGATGTCTCAGATGAGAACTGCTCACAAGCAAAATATAGGGGTTGCATTCGCTGAAGAAATCGGCAAAAATCTTGTAAAGGAAAAAATAGGATTGGATACTCCCCACGCTGATAGCTGATCCAAGGGGAATGTGAATATGCCAGTCAGAGCAATCGACAAAACGAAACCAGTTAGCGCTGTTTTCATGCTGGTAGTCAAAACGCGATCGTTTGAATTCGCGTCACTTTGAACTATTCTTCGATGGTGCACAAATCCCACAGCGAACATGATACCGTATGACAAAAGTTGACCTGCACACAAAGTTGTGTACGTTTTGCCAACAGTTTCCTATTCAACATACGGAACTATAATTTTCACAAATTCTGCAATAACCAATGGGTCACGCTGAAAATGTGTTAAGATAATGGAGCATTAAAAAATATCAATATAACCACTCCAAGGACCGAAAAAGTTACTGTGCACTAACATTAGCCAACGATGAACCTCTTGCTGTTGGCTGTCGATTTCCGTTTGCGTTAATCTGTGCAACAGTAACTTTGGTATTGCCGTAACCACAAGCTCCAAAGATCATGTGAAAGTATTTCTGTCTCAGTTGAGAACAACATATCAGCAACATATAGGGATTGCTTTCATTGAAGAAATCAGTGGCAATGTTGTCGATGACGAAATAATCTCTCACACTGCTGGCTGCAACAGCATTTGAAAGAGAAAAGAAAATCATTCCAGTCAAACTGAGTGAAAGGATAAACCCGGTAAGTGCCGTTTTGATGTGCACCGCCAGAATTCGACAATTTGTATTCGCACCATTGCGAGCCATTCTTCTTTGACGGATGTATCCTACCACGAACATAATAGCGTACTGTAATAGTTGGCAGACGCACACAACTATGCCAATAATTGTCGAACCTTCGTACAACATTGCTATCTGCGCGGGGTAGAGATCAACAGAATAAACGGGAGAAGTTTCGTTGTCTCGTGTGAAAGCGGCCTCACTGTACATCCATGCAGGAATGGAAAGAATGAATGTCGAAATGATCGAGAAAATGATAAATTTGTTTTCTGTTCTCTTTGTCCAGAACTGAAAAATACAAATACCTAGAGGAAAATTAGCTATACAGTTTTTTGCAACGAATCGGTTGTACATGTAATTTGTGAGAAGATCGTTTCATACCATGACTACTATCATAATTTCACACTATTCTCAGAAAGATTTGAACTAAAATTTGTAATTCGAATAATTTTTGTGTACAATTATCAAAGCCAGAACATGTGATGGTTACCTGATTGGCTTGCAATGGAAATACAATGCAACTGAAACGATTCATCGTTATGATTGAAGTTGCGCCCATTTGTTCGAGTGTGCAGAGCCAGGTCAGATAAATGCCATACTTTGCCATGAACGGATCACAACTTGCGTAAAAGTTGTAAAATATTCCAGAAACTCGAAATTTGATCATAA
>JAQGCX010000986.1:0-12805 GCA_034700205.1 Plectus parietinus | reverse complement strand
GTAGTGAGTTTTCATGTTGGCGTGTGCTCAAACAATTGATACGCATTTTATGCACTTATCCGGGTTCGACTGTACCGAACGCAAAATATATGTGCGGGGCTGATCAGGCAACACAAAACATGGGATATTGATTTATATAGTGCAATGCTTAGTAAACCACGCGACGGTCTGGACGCTGAGTTTTTTAATATTACATCGCTTACGTTGACACGTTCTTGAACAGATTGACCAACCGGTGTTGTCCTATCACCAGGTGGAAGTGTTCTCCGCTGTGACCGTGGACGACCTTCTGGCAAGAAACGTCTCCGAAGTAAATTCGCAAATCCTCACGCAAGACTAATCTGATTACTAATTGCAGAACATGCTACAGCTTTTCGACTTTATCTACTACGTGGCTCGCGAGGTATTCAACTCGACGGATTCGCTTCAACTGAACCGATCAGTGGCTTCTGTGATCGAATTCGAAGCGCATATGGCAAGGGTGTGTACCCCTGAGAGTATAAATAGTCTGCGCAACCTGATATCCGCCGGTATTGTAGCTGATGTTGCCCGAGGCGCAGAAGCGAGACGCGCTGCGTACGTACCATCTCACTACACTCAAGGAACTAACCTCGACTGCGCCCTTTGTGAGTTGCCATCGTTTGCCATTTCGTCAACAATCCTCTCGTTTCTCTGCCCGCAGGTCAATTGGTCGTCGCACGTTCCTGCTCTTTTCCCTCGCGAAAGCATCGCGTCCGACGAATCTATCGTCGTCAAAGGCATTGATTGGCTGGAAAAACTCAGCCGATTTGTTCAGCCATATCAATCAACTGAAGACGGACGGCGGTAATCAAGCGAAGCTTATCGTCGTTTCGTTCAAATATACTCGTAATTTCTACGAGAGTTAACCGGAATCGAATGTTTTCAAACAGAATGATTGATGTTGATGGGAAAAGCAATTTTCGTTGCATAAATATTACTGAGTATTATTTATAATTATGATAGATAGCAGGAAATAATCATTTTTGATAATGGTCACACAACGAAATTGGTCGCAAACATTTTCGGTATACAGTAAGTCTTGAAAATCGAGTTAACTCTCTTAGAAATTGCGAGTATATATGGTAGTACGCTACGGTTGCAGAATCATCGAGAACTACGCGAAGTGGAGAGCGATTATGCACCAGTTCACATTCCTTGGGCAACGCTGCAACACTTTCCCTCCCTCGATTAAGGTTCACACTTCAACTGATCGTCGCCCACACAGCAGAACTCATCTCGTCTTTCAGACCTTTGTAAACACGCTACTCATGGTGGGGAACCGGTGGATTTTCTGTTTAACGCGCACGATGCAAATAGTGACGATGCCGCTGGCGTCGCTGTTTGTGCGGCTGCAGCCCAATGGACGATTGGTCAGGGACGAAGTGTTGCGCATGACAGACGCAGTAATCGAGGTACTGCGGGACGAAGTCGCCGCGAACAACTGGATGGATGAGCACACCAAGCAAACCGCCATCGAAAAGGTGGTCGGACCCCGATTGACGGATGATCAATATGGAGTGCTCTTTGACCACGCCGACGAGATTTCAGGTCGAACGTATCCGGCCATTGATTGCTTTTCCGGACAGTGTCTACGACGACGTCGACATGGAACGAGAGTTCGAAACAGTGCGCCCCATCTAGCCCCTAATAATATTTCTCACCGAGGTGTTCAGCTGGATATTCAAGCCGACACTTTTTTCTTCAACATGATGCGCGGGATGCGGTTTGTCAAGCAGAACGAGACGGCGTTGTTGCGCAGGGCGCCCAACCGGACGACCTGGACCATCGACTCCAGTCCCATGAAGGTGAACGCCTTCTACACCTTTGAGAAGAACATCATCGTCGTCCCGGCGGCGATTCTCAGTCCGCCGTTGTTCAGCGTTGGGGTCCCCAAGTGAGCGACGGATATGGGAAGCGACGCAACTAGAGCAATGTGTTTTGCAGCGCAGTCAATTATGCGTCCATCGGTACAATCATCGGCCACGAATTGACCCATGCGTTCGACAACAGAGGCTAGTTGTGGTCCAATCTGGTCAGCATGATCGATCCACACTTGCAGGACGACACTACGACCAATGGGGGAACCTGCGCGAATGGTGGTCGGAGGAGGCGAGCGGCGAGTACTTGCGCAAGGCCGAGTGTCTCACCAACCAGTACTCCAACTACACCGTGCTAGGGCATCCAGTAAGACCACTGCCCACATTCGACTGTCCGCTTCATCATTGCGCGCAGGTGAACGGACTCAAAACGTGCAGCGAAAACATCGCCGACAACGTCGGGCTGAAGCTCGCATACAAGGTATAGACAGAATTTTTCCAACGGTTAACCGGAAATCCATTCAACACTCCTTAATTCAATGTCGCGCACTGTCAAAATCCAGAATTTTTGTACTGAGTATCATTACTGATTATTATTTAAATCCATTTCTAGTAAACGTCCCACAACGACATTTAGTCACTATTGCGCATCTAAAATTCTGGGATTACGGTGCTTTGGACACAGTACGCTCTTACCGGTCAAAGAGATGATGAGTATACAGTACGGTATAAGGAGCAGTAACGTAGCCAGTTTGTCACAGACTAGAAAATATCTGATTGTGGACATATGCAGGCTTGGCGACGACGTCAGGACGATCACCGTCGTTTCCCGGGTCTGAACATGACTGGCGAGCAGGCGTTCTTTCTCGGCTACGCACAGACGTGGTGCGCCAAGATCACCGAGGCGTATCAAGTGTTCCAAGTCTTACATCTGTTCCATTCGACCGAACGCTTGCGGTGCGCCATTTATCATGATCTCAACGTCTTCTGTTGCAGTTGATCAATGACCATTTGATGGATTTAGAGTGATCGGGCCATTGCACAACATGCCCGAGTTCGCCGAGGCATTCAGTTGTCCCAAGGGATCTCCAATGGCACCGGAGACCCAATGCTCACCTCTCTGGTGAACAGTCGTCTCAAGCGTGACGTGTATTGTGTTTTGAAACCTTGGCACGATTACAGGACGATCTCAATAATATGTTTCCATCGTCAACATTATCTCCGATCTCTCCAAATCCGATAACGCGTAACGCGGCTTATCTCTTAGGCCGAATTATTCGATTCTACCCGCGTGATGAGGTAATTGTAATGTCGTTTGTTATTCTGTTGACGCAAAAAGAGGTAAATATTGTCCGTGTTTGTTCACGTACGAATGTAATAGCTACGGTGGTTTGCACAGACACCGTGTAATTGAATCTGCCGGTGTAATCTATTTGTGTCGTGCATCGTAAAGTTGTTTGTCGAGGAAACGTCCTTTTGGAGAAAAACATGCTACCAAATGAGGATGGAACCGTGCCATTCCGGGCTCGGCTCGAAATATTCATTTTCCACTTCCTGTCCAAATACATCACATCGAACAGCCGCGAATATTCGACGAGACGACGCTCTTTTCACAGAAAGACAGTCAACCGAACGAATTAGCATCAAATTCGAGCGCAATTAGTTGCAACTAGCGACGCGTCAAATTAGCATCGTTGGCAGGAGCAAAAAGATGGGGCTGATATGGCGGCGAAGCGTAGAAGCTAACGAAGCAGTTACGGTTGAGCGATTGCCTTGGAAAGAGACTAGCGTGACACTGTCGGTCGTTCTGTTGACGCGCATCGTAACTACCTGTTCATCCACGCCAGTCGAGCAGTCGTTCATCGCATCCGACTCTCTTTCATCGATCAACAACCGTCGTATCAGACCTCACATCGCATACGCCACCACACAAGCCATGTAAGGAAAGTCTTGTCTCATCCACTATTGCAGATCTTGTCTCTTAAGTCACAACTTTTCCAACGGTTAACTAGAAATCCATCCAAAATCCCTCAATTTAATGTCGCGCGCTGTCAAACTCCAGAATTGGTTGTACTGAGTATCATTACTTCGTATGATTTAAATCCATTTCTCGTAAACGTCCCACAACGACATTTAGTCACTATTGCGGATCTAAAATTCTGGGATTACGATGCTTTCTGCAGTACTCTCTTTACCTCCCAGAAATGATGAGTATTCTTGCAGGTCGCTGGCTCACATGCTAGTACCGGCGCTGCTGCTGTTCACGGTGTGCGGCGCGCAGATCGTGGCGGATATGATGCCCTCCGATGTGATCAACCAGTACGGCGCATCCAAGCACAACGATCAGGAGCGTCCGCTGTTCCGACCCAACTTCTACTTCGATTCGGTGAAGCAGCCCAGTCAAGACGCCGTCGACAACCTACTCTTCAAGCTGAAACGGGAACGCGGCAGACGCAACTTCGATGAGGAATACTGAAGCAAGCGTAGTGTTCAATTCAGATTTCTCTGAGAAATCACCCGGCTCTCTGACGTTGTGCACCAGCGTGTAATCTGAGCTGAACGTTCATGATGTGAAATGTTAACGTCGAATTGTACCAATGCGATCAGAAAGACCAACTCTCTGGCCTACTGATGATTGTAAGATTTGTTTTTGTAATTCCCGAACCGTTTCACTGCGTGTAATTGAAAAGGATGACAAATTGATGACATTTGCATGACCTTTTCGCTGAACCATTTGCTCATTGGTCGACATTTCGACAAAGCCAATTAGACAAGGACTATTTGTGCTCAACGAATCCATTCATAGGAAGAAAAAAAAATACGTGGGAGGGGATGGCTGGTGACTGGCGCCAATCGTAGCGCAAATTTGACCCCTGAGGAATAGCAATCTAACGGAAATAGAACGAAGCTACCGCTCTGGAATAACAATCGAATGGAAATAGAATGAAGCTCACTAGTCGTGGGCAGCACACGCAGTCAGTGTCAAAAACCACCACGGCATCGGTGCCTTGAAATACGGAAATGCATGGAGAGTCTCTTATTCCGTGTGGGATTAACTTTGAGTCCACCCTCCCCTCCCCCCCTTCCGCGTGTGCGGATATAAATGCCAGAGAACGACGGTGTCACCTTCTGTCAGCACCACCAACGACAGTTGGACTAGCTGATGACTGATGCACGTTGACAACGGTGCGCTCTCATTTCTGTTCCCTGCCTGGCTCCCATACTACCGACAAACTCAGTTCGCCATCCCACAAAAAAATTGTCGCCGTGTCTTCTGCTGCTGATACTCTATTTGCTGGTCGAGGTGAGCGAGGGGATAAGGCTGAAGCGGAGGAGATAGTACGTGGCGGGTTATCTCGGTTTGGCCACCCGGTCGGTTCTCCTCCTCCGCTTGAGACGCTGTCCGAAGCCGCGGGTGTCGCGGGTGGCCCCCGCCATCGCCGCACTTTGTGCTGAACAGATTAGCCTGTCTGCAAGCGGGATTGAGCTGATTTTGCTCAAATCTGCGTCATCTACCAGACTTAGACGCGGGCAATAGCGTCAATGACGAAAACAACACGCCTGTCGCAACGCGACTATCATTCGTCATATCGTTTGCTGACATCAGTATTTAGTGTCGGCTTTTTTGAAAAATCAGCGACTTGCTGGGTGCGGCAGTGCCTTGAGCTTTAGAGATATATTTAGTAGTGCGGCTGGACAAAAGATTAAATGAACTATGAGAGTGTAATTTCAGCGTGATGTCGTCGATGATGGCACTGGAGTGGCGGAGGTCGTCGTCGCGGCTGAGCGTCATATTCCTGCTTGTGCTCTGGGCGGTCATTGTTCCCGGCAGATACTGCTACATTCAGCCGAGTTTGTTCGAGCATCATATGGGCGCCGTGGAAACGGACAGACGGCCGACCCACGCCGACCGCAACATCCCACAGCTCTTTCGTACTCTGTTGCTGCGGAACAACGCCGCCTCGTTGCGTCTCGCCGCGCCCGTGGACCCGACCGCCAGCGCTCTGCGCTACATGATCGACTTCTGGCAGCTGAATCAGCGAGACCTTAACCGACCTTTGCCGCTGTTTCTCGGCCACCGTCGCGTGTCAGTAAATTAAAACATTGGCGCTAGCAACCATTCACGCTCTTCTCTTTTGTGTGCTATCTTTTTTGTTTGTGCAAATTATCGTGTTTTTGTACTGGACAGTATGATCGGATGATCACGCACTGAAGCATCTCAAAAAGCTCTCGCAGGGTCCGTCGGACACGCAATATAATTAGTAGGATGTTCACCAGCCCGACCGAAAAAAGTTTCTTAAACTGGCTCGCACAAAAACTCAAAAATCGGCCCGTAAAAAAAATAATTTTGCATTTTTACCTATATATTTTTTCATTGTCTATTTGCAAACACTTTGGAGCCAGTAAAAGAAACACATTTCTGAAGCAACTGCTGTGAAAAGTATAGATGCTTCGGTTCAGCTTGAGGAGTCTGTTATAGCCTGATATATGAGTGGGCGACGCACCACCAAGTGGCGCGTAAAAATCCTGCAGAAATATTCATATATTTCAAATATCAGGCTATAATAGGCTATTATAGTGACTTTGCGTTACTACTTGAGTTAATATTTTTTTCTAAAACCGGCCCTCACAGAAACCAAAAATCGGCCCGCAGGAATTTTTCGACCCGAAGCCCGCACTTCTTCCGTGGGCCGGCCTGTGAACATCACTGATAATTAGGTGCCAAACGGCATGGCAGAAATGACGTCAAACGCGTCCATCCGGCATGCAGCGTACTTCTTTCAATGACCGATTCACATCGCTTCGTCATGATCACCACTCGTGAACATCACTGATAATTTGGTGTCAAACGGCATGGCATGAATGACAAACGCGTCCCTCCCCTATGCAGCAGCAACAACGATGACCGATTCACATCGCTTCGTCATGACAACAATATCAACTGCGACCGCGTCGTGCCCGAAGGTGGATTTTGTTCGCTAGACTGATCCGTTTCTGGCGCGGCCAACTTGACAATGCCCGTTACTTTGTACTACGACCCTATTTCACAACCATCTAGGGCGTGTTGGCTCTTTTTGAAGGTCAACAAAATTCGCTTCGAAGAACACCAAATACACATACTCAAAGGTATACATTAATTACCTACTTCATTTTTGTTATGCATTCTTGGTGAGACCGGCTTAAATATGGCACTGATGATTTCATGCTCACAGTTACGCCGGACTCACCAAGAATGCATAACAAAAACAGTTATAGAACAGCTATACCACAGGTGAGCAAAATTCGGAGGAATACAAACAAATCAACTATTTCCAACATGTGCCATGTATCGATCACAACGGTTTCGTCTTGACGGAGAGGTTGGACTCAACTGTTCTTTGCTATTTTTGACACACAATTTAGCGGTGCAATTCTTCGTTACTTAATTCGAGCTTACTGCGACAAAGTGGGCGGCAATTGGTATCCAGACTGTCCCAAGAAGCGAGCGAGAATTGACGAGTACCTGTCCTGGCATCACACAGGCACCAGAAAATTCGCCGTTGGATGGATGGCGGTCACTGTAATGGCAAAATTGCGAGGACAGCCTGTCAATGAGACCGCCGTCCAGCAAGCAACGGAGGCCCTTGAAAAAACGATTTGTAAGCCGCGTTCACAATGCACCGACTTGACCCACGAGAATAGCTCATAAATGAAAGTGCGCATTGCTATGAAATCGGGCACAAGGACAAGGGGAGGCAATACAAACTTGGTTTGTACGTAGCCTTATTTTTGAGCTTAGTGCCGCGCTTAGGTATGAATTCGCAAAGTTCTGTAGGTAAACCAGGCCTAACTAAGCGTTTAAGACAGGTTTCAGAACACGCAAAGCTTTCAGTAAAAAGTTATAGGCGTGACCTACTTAATTATCGATTGCTTCCCCTCGTCCCTATGTCCGATTAGTTACCATTACAGTACAGTACTGAGAACCAAAGTGCATGGTTTTGAATCACGATGTCGTGGGAATATTGTGCGCGAAACCGTGTTTGATATGGGTTGCTATGACGACAGGTCACCGACTTGACCGACAAAATTTAAACTGAATAGAATTTCAGTTCGTCGGTCAAGTCGGTGCATTGTGAACGCGGCTTAATGCAGATGCCTTTCCGACTCGCCTAGCACGCTAGCAATACTCTTTCAGCGCAATTCGAAGACGTGTTTCTGGCGAAAAAGAGTCACTATATCGGGGGAAACAATTACATTTCGATTGCCGATGTGTTGGCACTCTGCGAATTCGATCAGATCAACATCCTTGGATATGACTTCTCAGGTCATGAAAAGATGAGTGAATGGATGGACCGATCGCGCAGCAAGTTGGAGCCGCATTACACGACCATAACGGAAACTCTACGTCAGCTGGGTGAAAACTCGAAATAGACAATGGCTAATAAATGCAACAAAGATTAATGTAATGTGTGCTTTTCTGTCCTGAATTAATGTGCTGGCGCATTTGACTGAAATGACCGATTTATTAAAATTTGCAATAACACTCACCAATAAGTATTCTTAGGATTACATAGATTTAGCAAATTTGCGTACATTGACACAAAGTTAACAGCTCACCCCAGTAACTGAACACGAGTCTCTATCACAGTTGGCAAAGATTTAAAGTTAGATTCGATCCCACACAAAATGCACAATACTGAAACATCTTATTGTTTGGCAACCGATTTCTTCCCGTCACCGCCCACATTCGCCTGCGCAACAGTCGCGGTCTGCGTCGTCTCTTCACTGGAGTCGGGCTTCTTGGAGGGCACATTGGACTTAGATGCCTTCGCGGCGCTCTTGTCAGACTGCGACAATGTGCCGTTGTCAGGCAACAATACGGAATTCGGGGGCGGCTGCGACAGCGCCTTGTCCAACATCGGATCGACGTTCCCGTTCAAAGACGGGCCGAGTTTGTTGGTCGGCAAAGCGGCGTCGAAGAAATACTCCTGCAATCGGCGAAATGTGCGAATGAATGGTGAGAAATCGATACTTTGAATCCGACGGCGAGCAACGCGTGGAGTGCAAGAATGCCGGCAATCGTAGCAAATGCAATCTGGAAAAACGTGGAAAAACAGGTCGAGTGATGAATGTTTGAAAACGAACCAATTTCTGATCGCCGCGAACAGCCGGCCAGAAACTGAAGACGAGCACCAGCCCGCTCATGCACACCGCCACGCCGATCAGCGCCCAACGCACCCACTCTATGTGCACCACCCACAATATCTGCAATCAATCACACTCGTCCCCCCCATCTCGCGCGAGAAATCGTCCGAGACCCACCGACACCGGCACAAACACGGCCAGACTGTATCCGTATGCACTCAGGATCTCCAGGTAGGTGTACTGCACTTCGCTCTTCCGGTACCACAGCAAGGAGTACAGAGCGAATGGTACCAGCGTCACGTACGAGACGATCACGCTCGCAGCTCCCGTCACTGAAAATCAACCACATTGACGCCCACCTTTCATTACCGTCTCACCCAAGCGAAAATCGCTCTCGAAATGACCGTCCACGGAGTTGCCGGCAGTCTCGATGTACTTGGCCAGATTACCGCAGATGCCAGTCGTGAAAATCAAAGTGACACAGATCCAAAACGGTCCTAAAGAGCGAATATTAAAATTAGCTAATCATCATCGACCCATCAATTTACTCTTACCATACAGATCGGGAATGGGATGAATGTGTTGGGCGATGAAATTGGTCTTCATGCGCGGAACCATACTGTTCATCAGTCTGCCCATTACCTAAATCAAGAGCATTTATTGCGAAGAATTAAGCGTACCAGAACGATTGACCAATCTAACAGATTGCCTAACAGGAGTTTTGAATTTACACGCGCAGGCAGGAAACAACTAAACGCACCAGGACGATTTCATCTTATTTTTGTCCTAGAAACAGGCTTAGGCTTTGGAATAGTTTGCGCCTATTCTAATGTAATAAGCTTAGGTGTAAGAAAAACAATGCCTCATGATATCAGTATTGCGTTCGACGTCTATCATGCGTTTCGACTTCCTTGATCAATCGTCATCATACCGAATTAGCAACGAATCGTACCTGATCGGTGTCCACGTCGAAGAATTGTTGGTAGTACTCGAACGACCAAAAGTTTCTGTTGCCCTGTGGGTTATTGCTGGACTGGTTATCACTGTCCAACAGCTGGAAAAATGGAGCGATTGTTTTAGTTTGGAATAGGAGAATAGTGATGATTGCCTTGACGCGATCGATGTCGCCAGAATGCTTGAACTCGTAGGTGGTCCCACCATCGTCGTCGCGAATCGGCTGCACGTTGGTGACCACCTGATTGTGGAAACCTAAACAACATAGCGTATTTTCGGAAATTGTGGTCCGGACCACTATTATTTCAACCTCTCCGGACCCCGGGTCACTATTTGTGCCTGGGCCACTATTTCTGCCTGGGCCACTATTTCTGCCTGGGCCACTATTATTTCAACCTCCAAATGAGCAAATTTTAAGCTTAACTGAAATAAAAATTGAAGCTTTGTAGCGCTAAAAAAGAGGAAATTAAATAATATCATGTTATAAAACATGCAATTTAAACCAAATATTAATACAGAGCGCTATTAAAGTAGAATTTCTGTCTTAGTCAAGTGTGTCCCAAGCAAAAAATAGCATGTGGAGTGGGTTCTTGCGGGAGAAAATAGTGGCCCTGTGCTACTATTTCTGCCGGGCCACTATTTCCGAAAATACAGTAATTAGTTGCAACACTAGTGTTATGCCAACCTAATAAAGCAGCAATCCGATTGTATTTGAAATGTGAATCGTCTTGCTTCCCAAACGAACAACGCGATATCTATCTTACAACTTTATAAATCGATATCTTTTGAACGGTATCTTCAATTTTTCCAGGGAAAAAGCGCCTTCTAACGGACTACCGGTACGGTTTGCTTTTGACGCAGTAATTGTCAACATTCTCCTGCTCTGCTGCAGTGGAGTATTGCTCGTGAAACTGCGCAGACAACGAAGCAAATTAGCAATATTTCGGTGTTGTTATTTATGTTATTTATGTATTCTACAGATGCCCGAAGACAACATGCCGAATCATCAAAATTCAACGAAATATCGGGTCATAAAAGACCAAACCGAAACATGAGGAATCAGCGAAAACGACGTTGACGAAATATCGATATCAAAGCAAACATGAAAGACAACCGAATCATCAGTCATAAAAGCTAAGCCGCTTTGATGTTTACAATTCGGTGTTGTTATGTACTAGTGATAGTCGCCGCGTTAACGTTCGGCGAGCAAACATGGAAGACTTTTCCGAACTAACAGAATATCGGCACATAAATAAGGAAGCCGAAACGTTGATCATCATCTATACATCCAGCAGAATGCATCAATAACATCTGGAGCCGTATTAACGTACAAGCCGGTACGCGTACTGGACCCGGTTGCATAAACTCAGGTAATTTACCTTTTGGGTAATTACAGTAGTCCTGCAAATCCTGCGTCGCACTCTGAGAGCTCGTTCTCGGCCAAAACTTAACCGTTTGAGCTGAGTTTGGACTTTTTGAATAGGGAATAATATCGGCTACAATATATTAAAAAATGACAAGAATTCATACAACTGTTGACGCGAACTTAAAGTTTACCTAAAGTTTACTTAAAGCTTAAAGTTTGAAGTAAACTTTAAGTTCGCGTCAACAGTTGTATGAATTCTTGTCATTTTTTAATATATTGTAGCCGATATTATTCTCTGTTCTAAAAATCCAAACTCAGCTCAAACGGTTAAGTTTTGGCCGAGAACGAGCTCTCAGAATGGGACGCGGGATTTGCAGGACTACTGTAATTACCCAAAAGGTAAATTTACTGAGTTTTATGCAACCAGGTCCAGGAGAGGGAGGGTCACCGGGGTACAATACTTCGTGCCGGGATTCAAAAATTCAAATTAACGAAGTAACGATGTAAGATCTTCTGCATAGCATAAAGTACATTGAAACTGTCACTTGACTCCCCATCTGGGGCAAAATTTCGTCTATGGGGGGTGCCATTTTATTAAGGGTGCCACTATTTCTGAAAATACTGTTAAAAATTTTCTGTTTTCTTCTCTATTTTCAGAACGCAGTCGACCAGGAAATTAAATTTATACAATGGCAGCGAATGGTGAGTAAAAGACATTTATTCTATCTGCAAATCAAATTTTCCACCGCATTTATTCTAATAAAGGCATTATGTTTTGTTTAGAGTTCGTGTAATATCAAGACAAATCATAAAATTTTTCTTTCAGTATTGGAAGGATGCTTTTCTGACATGGAATCCAGCAGATTATGAAGGCGTTGACTCTATCAAAGTATCCCAGAGCGAAATATGGCTGCCTGATATTCAAATTTTAACAATGTAAGATGTTATTGCTCGTAATAATTTATTTATTATCTACTGGGATGTGAACAAGTCATTTAAAAAGATATTTAATCATATTTAGAAAAAAATTAGTTTAGTTGGAAAGATTTTATTTTATTTTTACACTAATATAAAATGATATTAATGTACGTTTGCTTCATCTTCGATGAAGAGATCCACGCGATATTTTGTTTCGAACTACGAACAGTAGACATCGTTCAAAAACCCCGCATTCATCGAATCGTTACAAAAGAAAATTTTCTTATCACTTCCGTTAAACTTGAAGCACATTGGATTCGATTGCTACACTCATTAACCTCTCTTTTCACTTCACGTTTTGTCGCGAACTTGATTCAGAAAATATCGATTAAATTGAGAACGGTACGAGCTTTGCTATAGTTGTACACACTGCGCACGCTCGTGTAATTTGCCCCGTTCTCGCGAAATTAGTCGTTTGCCTAACAAATCAGCGTTCCGTCACCCCAAACGCGTGCTCTGCTCTGCTTGCAGTGTTGAACATGTTTAAACCGCACCGCAAACCGCACCGCACCGCAAGCTTTTTCGAAACCGCAACCGCACCGCA
>JAQGCX010000985.1:0-12805 GCA_034700205.1 Plectus parietinus | reverse complement strand
AATTGCAAAATTATGTTGAAAAATTTGCCTTCAACTGTACAAAAGTTCAAAAAATTTTCTGCTGCCGTTAAAAAAACCCCAGAATTTTGCGTTCGGCGGCAAAAATGTCAAAAAAAATTTTGCCTGCGGCGTTCAAAATTGAAAAAATTTGACTCGGGCGGTACGTTAGGGGGCCCTCCATTAATTTGTGGCCCAGGGCCCCCCGTACTCTAAATCCGAGCCTGGGTACAGTACCTCGAACTCTTGCACCTGCACCTTGCTCTTGTCGTACTCGGAAGCGTTTCGCTCGTTCTGATCGGTCATCCGCAGCTTTTCCTGCTGCCATTCTTTGCGTGTTGCGTCATGTTGAGCATAAAGCAGTCCATGTGCGTGCTTGAGCACGGAGAGTTTGTTTCGAAACGAGTCGGCCTGTTGCTGTAGATTTCTCAACTGCTCCGTCTTTAGCGCAATTTCCTATCAATGCAGGTCATAAGTGTAACGGATCTCTTTTCTGACCGACAAACTTGGAAACATTGCAGCAAGTGTTCGTTGAGATTCATGATGATCATCGAACTTGTGGCCGGGATTCCATCCGGCAGCTGAACCGCTTTGAAGGTAAACTTGTTCGCTTCCTCCACTTCCAAGGTAAGTTTCGACACCTACTCGTAAGTTATATGGTTGTTTGTTGATAATATTGGACATTGAGTGTACCTGTGCCATTGACACTGTCAAGTCGGCTTTGGCTGTATGGAGCTCATTGCGAAGCGTTTTCGCGTCAATAGCCAATTGTTCATTTCTTCCAGTCATGCGTTCCAACTTGGTGTTGAGTTCACTGACGAGATCGGCCGAACCACCCAAGTGTCTCGCGTCTGCTCGCTGAAAAAGATTCCCGAGCTCTCACAGACTCGCTCTCACATCACAGAATGCGTTTGAATTACCGCCAATACGCTGTCTAGTGCTGCTATTTGAATGGTGCCTGATGAACCATTGGATAGTTGACTTTGAATATCTTTTAGTGCCTGTATTAGACTGGCGTTTTCTGTTTCCACAGCTTGCAACTGCGACTTGAGCGTGTTGTTGTTCTTGTAGATGTCGTTGAGCAGACTGCCCTGCTGTTTAGCCAGTTCCGCTCCACCCACGCTGATGCCCGAGTTCAATTGAGAACTGATCACTGCGCTGTCATTTGGTCGGTTTAATTTTGCCATCGCCTCCGCTCGTCTGTACCGCAGCTCTTCGGTGAACTGCTCTACTGCCAAATAGTCGTCTGCCGTCAGTCCCAGAGCAACAGCGCTGCAAGTTACGGCTGTCTTTACTCATAATTTCTGCGAGTTAACCGAAATTTAATGTCGTTCAAACAAAAAGAATGATGTTCATGGGAAAAAGCAATTTTCGCTGCTAAAATATCATTAAGTATCATTTATTATCATGACAGAGAGCAGGAAAAAACCATTTTTGTTAACTGTCACACAACGAAATTGGTCGCAAACGTTTTCAGTTGCGATGCGTCTTCAAATCTGGTCAACTCTCGTAGAAATGACGAGTATAAAGACGGTAATTTATGACAAACCGTTGGCCGAGTCGCTGAGACAATTTGCGCATTGTGAGTTTCATCTCGATCCGTTCGTCTTCGAGTTTGTCAATTTCTCTGCGCAAAATGATGTTGAGCGCATGATCGCTTTCCTTTTTGACACGCTCAGTGGTCTGTTGGGCGCGCAGTTTTCGTTGGTCAAGTCCGAGTTTGCGACGCATTTCGTCGTTGTCTTCGATCACTTCGTGCAGTTCCACTTCCAAATGACTGCATTTTCCTGTCAGCTCGTTGATTTGCCTGCAAATTGCATGAGTACATATGCTCCGAATCGAACTGAAGTTACTTGTCACGGAAGTTAATCTGTGTTTTGAAATCAGCAATTTCTTGCACAGCGTGTTCCAGTCCATATTCGCCCTGCAATTTTTACAAATGCTCGTTGAACAAATTTGCCAGATAACGACCCTGTCGATAGATGCTGTACCTGTTCGTATTTGCGCACACGCGCGATAATTTCGGCTAGTTGCTTATCGCGATCGGCGGCGGCCTGTTCCGCCTCACGAGTCTTTCGCTGAGCTTCGAGCGTTTGTTTCTCTTTTGCTTGCACACGTTTCGTCAGCTCGCCAATTCGCTGTTGCATTGTAACGGTTCCATCTGCAAGCGAATGGGTACAGTAACCGCCGATATCTCTTCACCGATTATTACCGCCTCGCATTTGCGCTTGAAGCGACTCGACAAGTTCGGTAGTTTTTGTCATGTCTTTGGTGGCCTTGATCAATTGATTTTTGAGCAACTGAATCTGTTTGTCGCGGTCTTCGACGAGTCTGGTCAGGGTGGTGACGCTTGCACGATCGGCGTCGATACTGTATTCGCTTATGTCCTGATGTAACTTGTCGACTTGCGATTTGTACCGAGCAATCTCCTCGTCTTTGTTTTTCAACAGAACCTGAATAGACGATTGAGGGATCGACTGATCAGTTAAGAGAACTCGGTACCTTCCACTCTTCAATTTTCTTGTCAACGGCCGTCATAATGTCTTGGTATACTGAAGCGCGTTCCGCCTTAGGTCCTTCGATGACTCGGTGGAGTTCTTCGTTCTCTTTGCTCAGCGTTTCGACCAAGTCATCGGCGACGCGCAGAGCTTCCTTCACTTCGATGTACTTTTCGGTGGTTGTTTCCATCTCTTTTGTAGCATCCTTGACAGTGGCGGTTAATCTGTCGACATCTTTTTGGAGCGATTCGTTCTCTTCGCTTTGGTTCTAAGACGTAATAGATAAGTAGAGCGGATGGAGAGCGCGAGGGACGGACTTGGTACTCTGAGGTGAGTCGAAGAAGTGCGTCGTTGCGCTCTTTCAACTTCTTCTGCTGCACATCCAACTCGCTCTTCTTCCCGGTTTGCGTTTCCTGTTGCGTGCTGAGACGGCGGTTCAGCTCTTTGATTGTATCTTCCAGTTGGTAGCGCTGAAACAAGTTGACAAGAAGTGGAAGCCCGCGACTGACATTGCAACAATACTCGGTTGGTCAGGTCGCTCTTGTCGCGCTCGAGCTCAGTGATGCGTGTGAGTTGGCGTTCAGTCTTGTCGCGTTCGTCGGCGAGTTCGCGGTCTCGCTCGCGATTCTGATGCTTGAGCTCGGTGTTCTCCTCGCGCATACTGTCGATCTCGGCACGCAACGTGCGCCCCGTTTGGTCCTGTCCGACTCCGGCGGTGAGCTGATCGCGGAGTTGGCTGATTTCTTCCTTGAGGTTGGTCCGCTCTTCCTCCCACTTGTCTTCGCGTTCGCCGGCTGCTCGCGCTTGCTCCTCCGCCTCTTCCATAATCGCCGTCGCGTGCACTTGATTGTACTCAACGATTTCATCGATTTATCCAACTATCCAGCCAAACATACGCAACCACTTACTTCCATTAGTGCTCGTGCTGCTTTGAATAAAATGCGCAGTTGTTCCGCGTCTTCATCTCCCGTCACTTCGAACTGAAATTGCGATCCATGTCCAACATCCAGTAATATCGTCCGAGAAATACCTCAGCTAATTGCTGTCCCCATAGTTGAGCTTCCGAGTCCTCCAATCGGTCGATGCCCTCTTCAGTCTCGGCTGACTCGATGAAACTTTGGAGCCGTGCAAAATTCAACGGAGCCATGATGTTGTCCGACTCCGTCGCAAAGGCGATTCGGTGGGCGCCGATTGTGTGCGTGGGTCAGTTTGCAATGGTCCCTTGTTACCATGACAACAAGTGGGATCGCGAGCGAATCGTGCGCGCTGGTGATCACTGGTCTAAAACGTCGAAGAGCGCGGCTGCAGTTGAGCAGATTACGACCAATGTAAACGGGGTGCGACATGGCTCTGAAGGTGGCGATGAAAAGTGTTTGCGCAGAGTTAAGAGGTATAAACGTAGAAGCGGCATTGGACGTTAAAGCGCATTCCTTAGATTGATTTTGGGGGTGAGAGCTGATAAGGGAGGCGTCGGCGGGGGACAACACGACACACACGCACGCGAGTGAGTCAACACCGCGTTATCTGAGGCGCGCGCCTAAGCGCCTGAGCTGGCAGCAGTTGTCGGCAACGGCAGAGTAGTATGTCGTTCCCCGGTCGGCTACATGAACACCGTGCTCCATTCTGGGCGTCTTTGGCGACACAAGCATACTATCCTCGGCGGCGACACGTGGAAGGAGTGTTGGCTCGTCTTGCGCGCCGACGGCCAGCTCGTCCTCTTCAACGACAAGCACTGCACTAAGGTCGTCAGCCGCTCCTCCAATGTCATTACCGACAAGGCCGGTCTCCGCATCGGCAGCGAGGCCCTCAGGTTGCATCGCGCTCATCGACCCACTCCGCCCTTCGGCGAAGCCACCGTTGAATCGCTGTTCATGATCTTGCCCTCAAAGGCTAAGAAGAAATCCGCCCCAAAACCGCTATGGTTCTACTTCAAAGCCGAGCGAGACCTCGTCGGCTGGTTGAGAGCGTTCGCGACCGTCATCGGCAAAGAGCGTGTCTTCGATGCCATCCTCGAAGGCATTCGCGAGGAAGAGGAGCGCGTTCTTCGAGAAGAAATGGCAAGTCAACTCTTACAAATAGATGGTGTTCTCGGCCCCGATATGCGTACTGGCCGAGGTTTTCGTATCGCTATTTTAGTCTGAATTGTTCGGCCGAGAAACGACAACTATCAATCTGAAAGCCCCCAAAGATATATTGATTGTTAATGTTGACGTACGATGCGACATTCTGAACGTCGTTGGTTTTCAGGAAGCAATGGAAACGCCGGTTGTAAAAGAGTCGTACGAAGAGTCGAGCAAACACAGCGGTTTGTCGATTCGCGGCGAAACTTATCGTCAGAAACGCAACGAGCGCAACTTTGATTCAATCTGGGCAAGCGTGCTGCACGAACCGCCTATGGGCGCGCCATCGCGCAGCAATTCGGCAGTGCTCACCTATGCACAGGAACTGCCCTACCACGACCGCACGGTCAGCGCATCTTCCAGCACCACATCCAACGAAACTCATGCGCCCGACAACGGCTACCATACACTCACCAGCCGGGAGCACTCCCAGGACACTGCCACACCCACCCAAATCACCGCCGTAGCAGATGTCCATTCACAACGTTCCGGCACTTCCGACGATTCGCACTCCGCCACAATGTCAGCCAGTCGAGAAGAACAGTGCTCTTCTGGAAGAGCGTCCGACGACGACGACGACCCGACCAGAGAGCGCGCATCCAGCACAGACACAATCACTACATAACAGCTTGCCGGATTGATCGCGCTCTCAAGAATCTGCTCTCTCTCTCTTCGTCCACATATCAAAGTGCCAGAATCATGATTCGATACATTCTGTTGAACACAACGTCCACTCATTGCTTATTTAATATTAAAATGACTAGCAACGAGCAATTTTCAAAGATACACAATAGGTAACACAATGAAGTATAGTAACGTCTAAGGATCACAAACATTATCCACAATCGGTAACACAACGAAGCATAGTAACGCCTAAAATCACAAACATTATCCAAATGTAAAATAATAGCTGCGTGTCGTACACAAATCAGAACGAAACAACAATGTACACATGAAGCATTAATACAGAATTGAACATAACATGAAACATCAGAAACTATTATTAAAACCTAAGAGTGAAAACAGGTACGGCCTACATCCAGAACATGGAGTTGACGCGCTGATCCTCGGCGAGCTTGAAGTCCTGGCCTTGTTCGATCATAGATTGCTTGCGGAACTGTTTGCGCACACTCTCGGCGCTGTCCGACCCGCTCGCTCCTCCCTCGATCGGATTCCTACAACACCGTCATATACAGGGTTGCCAGATGTCCAAAACCGCCAAGGAGTACATTTTTAAATTTACATATGCAAAATTTTAAATTACGAAATTTGCATATGTAATTTTTTGAATCCCAAAATTTATATATGCATTTTTTTACATAAGCAAATTTTTAAAAATTATGGTGAGCAATAGTAAAATGTAGTGCAAATTTTCGTTTTTCAAATTTTCAAGGCCCACTACACCATTTACCTCGCGACTCGCGAGCTGTTGTCACTCAAGAGTTGTACAGTCAGTATACGCCATTCTTTAAATCTTTTCATTAACATTTAAGACCTATTATGAAATGGAGGAGCACGAGGAGTACGGTACGGCTCCCAAGAGTACATTTTGCGTACTCCTCAGGAGTACACACCTCCAGGAGTACGCCCCCTCCCGAGGAGTACTTTTTACCTGGAAGGAGCACCCCTGGCAACCCTGATAATGACAGCGTGTGCACTAATAAGCTCCATCTATCAACACACTCTGTTGTTCAGTAGCACTACCTCATGTTAGGTTATTTCAAGTCAACCCCGACCCCGACCCCGCCGAAAATCTCGACCCCGACCCGATCCCGACCCCACAGAACACCCTGGGGTCGACCCCGACCCGACCGCGACCCCCCAGGTCAAGTCAACCCCGATTCATCACTGGTACCAGTCCATTACACCATATGGACCGTCGGTACTCAGTCTGGTACCGGTCCAAGAAAAATTCAAATTTTTTACAATCTAGAATCACAATCATATTTTCCAAAAATTTTGAATTTCGGTGTAAAAAATTTGAATTTTGGCGATACTCTGCATATACCTACAACTTATTTTTGTCGTGTCGCTAACAGCTACCTATCACATGTGGACTTTGGTGACTTGGCAAAACTTTTACTGACAATGCAATGTAATTTCGATGTTAAACAAAATCATGAAAAGTTACAAAATGACTGTTTTTTCATGTTTCACACCGCAACGTTTGGTGGAATTTCTTCGATCGGCAGCTCTTGTGTTTCGTCTCGACAAGAAATAACGACTGTTTCCTTCCGTCCCAAACTCAAATTTCGAAAAAATTTGATTATGTAACTGATTGCTTGAAAAAGTGTCAGAAAACTCATGCCAGCCCACAATCCCATCAGACCTCCAGAACTTGAAATGAAGTTATCGAAACTCATCACTTCATAAAGTTCGTACACCTGAAAATGGAATTTCTTTGGGTAAATGTTTTTATCTTGATTTTCATGGATGAATTCGGGGTTCATGGATGAATATTCATGAGTACGAGGGTATTCATGGATATTCGTATTCTGAAAGAGGGCGGAATTTTCGATCTCACGCTTGAAAATTTGACGAAGGTCGGACATCGTAAATTGTGCGAAAATTTTGTTCCACCAAACCAGAGGTGGCTGTGGAGGTATGGGAGGGAGTACAGAATGATACCTCGCAGCGTGGGTAAAAACCGACACTGTCAGCAAAACGGCAAACGTGACGTCTATTGGGAAGTGCAATGACGACGGGTTAGTGTGTTGCTAGGCGACCAATAAAAACGCGTCGAACAGGGTTTGATTACTTAATCAGGGTTTACACTGTGTACATACAGTTATGTACAGGGTGATTCAAAAAAAAAAAACAGGCGACTTTTTACGGCAACCACAAATCGTCTCAGGGCATGTCATATACCAAAATGACGGCAATTTTTTGGAGATTATGTGTGTCAAGTTTGGTAGCATACGGTGCCATCCTCGTTTGGCAGTGCCAGAAAAACTGCCTAAATCTTTGCCTCCAATTTATTTATTGCTCTGCTTACCAATTCTCAATGATTTTGATCAATGTACAATGAAATCCACTGCTCCAGAAATCGAATTTGAGATGATAGGTCAAAAAGTGATCGACAACCAACAACATTTTAACCAAATATTTACAGCAAAACAACATGCTGCACCAAACTACTTCCAACTCAAACATTTCCGAAATTTTATTGCAGCCATAATTAGCTACCGATCAAAAGTGTACACTTCATTCATAGAAAACGCTCTGATGCTTTCCAAATTGATAAAAATTCAATTATATCTGCGCAAAACTGAATGGGATGAATTGTTGAAAACGTTTAGTAACCCGAAAGAAAGCGACTTTTTTGCTGCAGTCAAAAAAAGAATTCAAAGTGAATCACAGCACTTAGTACATCTGAATTCGCAGCAGAAAAAAGCAGTTGAGTCAAAAAAAAATGTCAGTTAATTTATGGACCGCCTGGAAGTGGTAAAACAGTTGTGCTGATTGAGAAGGCAATAAGATTAGCGTTGCAATCACAAAAATTCGAGCAAAATCCAAAGAATCTTCAGAAAAGTAAAATTTTTTTATTTACCACTCAAGCTCACGCTAAAAAAGTTCAGAAAGAGATAGCTGAACGCGACATGGATAGTACATCGCAGATCATTGTCATGGGAGATTATGGATTAGACGAAGATGTTGAACCGCACGATCATGTGTTTTCCGATGAAATGGGCTTGCGATACGAATATTGGAAGGAAAGAGCAACATGCGTTGGACAAACAACATGCGTCATAACATGCCGAGATTATATCAAAGTCGCAGGGAACTTCTCCGAAATTATCAAATCTGATGCCTTTGCTAGCTACAAAAAAACTTTCTTGAATACTATTTTTCGAAACACGAAATCGATAATCAATCACTGGTTGCCTGAGTTAGCTGAAATGCAAAAAGAACGTGCGATGCAGCAAAAACAAAATGTGAAGCTACAAAAAATGTGGATGGAAAAACGCGAGAACGAGCAGAACGATTTAACAAAGCGCTTACAATTTGCTGAAATGCAAGAGAAATTTGCTAAGTTTAAAAAAAAGTTGGAAAAAATAAAGAGTAAACAAGGCAACTTGCAAATGATTTTGCAGTTGGCTAAAATGGAAAAAAAATGTGCGAAACATCAACAAAAGATTGTCGATTTTCTAAAAGCGTGGAAAGAAAAACGCAAGAATGAAAACTTAACAAATTACTTAACAAAGAGCTTGCAAGAAATTCAATATGGGCCCATTGTGAAACAACAAAAAAAACGAGAGAGAAGCTGAACGCAAATATTGAAACGCTGTTGCCGCAAAACGAAATTGTAAACGATAGGAAGTCAAGTGGCGCACCGCAGTCCAACACTGAATTCTCCTCCTACATATATGATGTCCCTCCGCCTGAACAACTGAGTTTCAACGACATATCATAGACAAGTAAAAAACATCCTGATTCTTGGTTCACCTTAGATATTTCAAAAACTTCACTTCTCGAACTTCTCCACAAACAATTGAATACTCATCGATATTTTGATGAATGCAAACCCCCAACGCAAACCAAGAAGCAGGCGATTTTTAGAAATTCAGCATTCGACAACATTGCGATTGATCACAATATCCGAGGAGTGTGTGTGGCAAAAAATTCAGGTCTATTAAACATGGATCAAATTCTAAATCGTACCAGAGAAATGCTGGACTATTTGACGTCTCTTAGCGAATCGAAATTGAAAATGTCCGATATTGCCATCATCACCGACAGTAACAAAAGCGCTTCTTACATAAAGAAACATCTCCGCAAACCCATTGATGGAAAATTCTACAAATGTGGAAGTATTCGGGAACAGCAAGAAGCACCAAACGGATCAATCCTTGTTGTAGATCAACATGTCTATGCTTTGTCTTTGGAATGGCCAATTGTATTGACTGTGACTCTGTTTTGTGCGGATAGTCATGGGTCGTTCAGAATTTTATCTGAATCGCGAGCCGTCGCTTTTCTTGTTGTCATCGAGCGTGATTATTTGACAATTCAACGAAATCTTGATCAAAATATACTGAAACAGCAAGTAACTGAAAATGGCTCAACATGCCCGATTACTTATCGTGCATTTACTGGTTATCTGGACAATTCAAACAAGGATGCAACAAAGTTTGACATCGGCATTGCTATGTTACGTCACAATTATCTGCCACCAGAACTAATGAAATGGGCGAACATATTATATGGCATGCCATATTGCAAAACCTTGTGTGAGTTTTGTTTTCCATTTTTCATTTGCTACAGAAGAAAATCAATACTATTGCAGATCTATCAAATGAGAAAAGCACAAACGACAAAAAGCTTTTTATGCCAACTTTTAGAAAACACAAAGTTGTTCAAAAGATTTGTGGTAACGGGCAATAATTCATTTTACAAAATCAAAAGAGCTTTCCCAGCCAGAGCCAAAAAGACAGGCGTCAAATACGATGAGCTCAATTTCAACTATTTTATCAACAGTCAAGCAAAAATTCGAAATATGCTCGCTCGGCCACAACGTGCAGCTTTTCAACGATTTGCGGAGATATGGTGCAAGCAAGTTCATGAACAATTTCAAGCTTGGCGTGGAATGTCGATGACTGGGAAAATTTTAAGATCGAAAATAAACGAGAAAATGATGCTGCAGGTTTGCCACCACATAGCTGGCTTTCATTGATGTCCGCTCTCGACGGTCTTATCCTTGCAACCAGCGACGTTTGGTATGATGAACCAATTTGTGATTTTTTCACGACAGAAACGATATTAGAAAGTTTACTGCAGCAATGGTCGTCGCATGCGCTCGACGAAGGGGAGCAAGCTCGCTTCAGAGATAGTGAGGCAATAGAAGAATTTGGAAAAAAACATGGTTCGAGTAAAACAAAATACGAGTGGTTTGCTCGAAATATTGCCTACAAATTTTTCAAAATCAATGATCAAAGAAAAATCAAAATCAAAGAAAAGGACGTGGCCAAATGGATTTGCGATCGTGTGAAAATCGACTTTAATCTGGACGTCGAGACTAATTCTAATAGTGTCGAAAGACTAGCTGACAATCTTGTTCGTTGTTTTTGCTATTTACGCGAAGAACGTTATGATGAAATTGTCGAAATACTGGGATACACTGGATCGGACAGTGCTATTCGGTGCTTGCTGTCTCAGGGCAAGCCAGACATTGACTGCGTGGACGATGGCGGTGTGAGAGAAATGAACGACGACGTAGAAACAGATGAGAAACCAATTGTTGCGGACACTTGGAATGATGATAATGATGAGCGCGTATCGTCGACGTCGACGCCACATGACGATGACGCAGGTAAACGACATTATACCGGATACCGGTATCTCAGGTATTGCGGACAATAGCAAATCAGTTTCATTCTCAGAGGCAAACGAAAAGGACGGTGACATCATCAATATGCGGCAGCCGAAAGCGCTTGAAAAACAAGCGCGCAATAGGCAAACAAAAAAAAGAAACGTGGAGCACACAAGAAAAAATCGAAGAGATAATAAAAAGAAGCAAATAGGGGGCGTTCAGGGTCAGACAAAATTTCCCCTGGATCAGCCCCCGGACAAAGCAATTATCATTTTTTATTACTTGAGTTGAGCGACCGCGAGGGGCGGCTTTTGCAGACGGTGGCAGGGGCCTGATACTCTAGTTGTGCCGAAACTGCCATACTAAATCCAGCATTCAGCGCCTTAGTCAAAGAGTACCGTAAACGTTTTTGGTGTACGTGCACGCTTAATTGTACAATATATCCGATTTTCGAAGAAAAGTAAGTAAAATATGTATGATAATAATTGTACTCAATGTTAAAATCATGTTTTCCATCATGTTTTTCATCATGTTTTCCTTAAAATCATGTTTTCCTTTGGTTTATGATGAAATTTTCTGCTCCTTGGGAGGTTGAAACAATAGTAGCACCCGCACGTTTTCAAAAATTGGTAAGGGGGACCCTCACCTATGTTTCAGACGATCAAAAACCTTCAGCATGACGGAGGGGTGTGCATGTGCCTCCCCCCGCTGCTCTATGAATGAACATGTCTAACGTTAACTAATTGACAAACTAAAGTCAAACCAGTACGATATTTCAAAATAAGTGTTCAAAAAAGTTTACCCCACAAGGTGACAGTCGCCTAACATTTTCTTTTCCATCAGGGTTAGATCATGGGTGCTGGGGGCCTGAAGACAAATGTACTGAGCCCGGGGGCCCCCTTCGTTGTCTTCCTCAGGACCTCCTCTAGTACAAGGGCACTTTGACTAAGGCGCCCGAAGACAGAGACAAATTTTTTAAAGATATTCCACGTTGCCATGTTAAAAATTGATTGAAAAATTAAGTTTAGGAACTTTCTTGTTGTATGAGACAGCCCAGAGAGAAAAGGGGGGACTGGCACTTAAGTGCCAAAAGTGCCTGGGTTAATCCAGCCCTGTTCATTATGTACAGACTGTTGACTGAGACATTCAATAAATGTAACAGATTACGAGTAGTTTTTCAAGATTTTTTGAAACAACAAGCGTGCAAAAATACTACCAATAATCTGAATTAACATGCCACATAAGTTACATTTATGTGATGTCTCAGTCAACAGTTTGTACATAAATCTTAAAATACGTTGATTCGTGCGTAACGGAGCCCTCCCGCGGAAAGTTTATTTCATGAATGGTCTATTTTTCAAGCTTGACAAATTCTGAGAAATTCTTTCGTTGCATCATCAGTCGCACAAAAAAAGTGATTTTTTCACTCTAGGGTCCCTTTTAAGAGCTCCCATTTTTGGGGGTTTCTTTAAAATTCCGGCCAAAAAATTGGAACGAACTACCGTACATCAAACTACCTACCTCCCTCTACCTCCTAGCCTCGAACATGGTACCACCAAGAAAATCTGATCTGGCACACCTCTGTGCTTTGCGTTACGGCACGGGTGAGAAGAATTGGCTGAGAAATGACCAACGAACACCTACTTTGGTTGAATTTGCTAATTCGGTGGTTATCCGTGTTTGTCATATCTTGTTGTGCTCAAACATGGGCAAAGTCGGACCCCCCAGGGGATGGAGTACCAAGAATGTTCGGTCGGGGGGGGGCGGGAATATCCCCCCGGCGGCCTCCAAAATCTCATTCTATCTAGTGCTTGTTCAAAATTTTATCTGCCACTACGTGGCGAACACGTTTCCTCTCTCCTTTTTCAGGCAAGGATATCTGG
>JAQGCX010000984.1:0-12816 GCA_034700205.1 Plectus parietinus | reverse complement strand
ATCGACTTTGCCTGAAGTTTTTTTGATATTCAAAATAGAAGCCCCGTTTCTAATAGAAGCCCCATCTCTAATATAAGCCCCCCCCCTAGAGAGCAATCGAAAAATAGAAGCCCGGGGCTTATATTAGAATAAATACGGTAAATGAAATTTCAGTTTTACACATTGCACTTTTCGTATGTGAGATTTATGAAATGTAGTGGCTATGTCACCTCCAAACTGAACCGCCTAATATAGGCAACAAATTGCAAACAATAGTAATGCACTTTTCAGGCCTGGTGGCTGTCTTTCATGATAGGAGGAACGATTTTTTTGTTCTCATTCGTAACATACATGTTGATTTTACCTCGAGCTGTTCAATCGACATTTGACGAGCTGAGCGCAAAAGCGCACTACAATTTCACGTTGATAATTCCTCTGCAAGAGCGATTCAATTGCTGCTCTGTGGATTATATTCCGGATCTCAGAAACCCAGAGAAAACAAAGCGATTTGAACCAGTCAATGCAAACTTTAGTTGTTCGAAGAGGCCAGGGGTAAGTGGTGAGCGCAATTTCTTACCGTATGCTCATTTTTCATAGAGTGCTGTGAACAACGATTCAATGTTTTTCAGTACATGATTGACAAGCTTCCCTTTTCGGAAGACGCTTGGATCCTTCTCAAATCTCAGCAACTTCAGGTAAACACTTCACATTCGAAAACAATATTCGAAAATACAGTGCCGGACGCGTTAGATGTCCGATTTACGCGAAACAATTAATGTAACCAGTGTTGCAACTAAGTTTTTTTCGAAACTTAGTTAGTTAGTAAAATGCACAAAAATTTACTTAATTAGTACTAAGTTTTTAACTAAGTTATTTAGTACTGGCGACTTTCGAAAATAACTTGGAAAAAAATTTAGTTAGTTAGTCACGGGCTTCAAAAAAAACTTAGTTACTTCGTTAACTAACTAAGTTATTTAACTAACTTAGTTACGAAACTTAGTTGCAACACTGAATGTAACGCGTGATGCGCATGATAGTGCTGTAGTATGAGGGGAAAGCGAGAGCGAGTGACAGATATGTCAACTTTAATTTGCTGCAATTAGCAATACTGCATCATTCCCCTTATGTTTAGCACTATCACGCACATCACGTGTGAACCGGACGCGCCCGGTTAAACTGTCTAAAATCGGACACGTCTTAAACCTTACGTGCAACGCTTCTTTAGCCCAATTTCGCTGAGGGGAACGCGCCATACTTACCACTCATAAAATTCTGCTGGATAGAACTTTTTTTACAGTGTAATAAAAATGCGTTCACTAGAATGGGCGTCAGCGACTCCAAAACGAACAAAAGTGGGTGTCAAAAGTAGAATGACTGGCGTTAAAACCGGACATTTATTTTTGAAAAATTATTTGGCCAATAACTTTTTAGTGAAACAACCAAATCGGTTAAATTTCTGATATGTCAAAGCTGAACACCACGTCTATTTTTAGAGCCATAAATTGTCTGACCACGCTGAAAATTATTGACGCAGTGCCCTTTAGAATCGAAGAGGTGTCCCAAGTGTCGAGTTTTAGGTTGTTTTACCCTATAAGTATATTACATTGTTGTAGTCAACTAATTTGTGTTCTCTTCCAGCAAGCATCGTGTACAGAGTTTGTGCTCAGCTATTTTCCTGATAAGACCAGATGGTCTGGGATTCTTATCGCTGCTGCAATACCACACACCGTTTTTGGTTGGCTCTTATTCTTCAATTGTCTGTTTATTGCCTGCGTCTGGTACGAGAAAAGAGAACATGGAGACCCGTCGTTGTCGGCGACACTCGACGACTTGGAAATGAAAAACTTCGAAGAACACGAACACGAAGAGGAGTAAATATTTTTCATTGCAAATTGTACCAAATTCAATACTCATTATACTGATAATTTTTTGACCGTAATGAGAGTACTGGGCAATCCTCAAGCTTCGGACTTAGAAATTTTTTCATCAATTTTTGCTTTTCACTTGCTCTGTCAATTTTAATGCGTAACCAGTCGAAAACCCCCCCTCCCCGTTTCCAGTCGAAAGATGAGCTATGTTCGTTAGATTGACTATCACTCGCGCGGCCATGATTGTCAGCCACGAATAAGAACAGAAAATAATGCACTGCACTACTGCTTGTTGTCTTTAAAGGCTTCTTATTCCAGTATTCCATCGTAAACTATTCTTCATTCAATCTGACTTAACTAACTAATTGAAGCAAGGGGTTTGGGTGCAGTTTGTTTTTCGACTAGTTACCCATAACATTTCAGTGAAGAGCAAAAATTGGTGAAAAGATGTTTTAAGTCCGACAAGTCGAAAAATTTCGAAGTCCGGAGGTTGACCCGAGCTTGAGGATTGCCAGCCAGGTATTTTATACAGCAAAATATTCTTTCTTTTAGCTGCCCGTACCATGCTGACACTAACAAATACGACAGTCGCTTTGTCTGCTGGTTTTCTGCTTGTGGTGCAGTATTGGGAGAAGGAAATCTCACCCATTTGGGGTGGCTCCGTTCGAATTCTGCTCATTGTTCTTGCCATTCTGCTTTGCGCTATTTCTATGCTGACGGCGGCAGGCACGAAAATTGTTCTAACCAAAGACTGGGTGGTCGTTATGAGTGAGAACGAGAAAGACAAATTAGCAGGTTTGTTGGTGGGATCAAGCTGCCTTTGGGTTGTCCATAAACTATGAAAGCCTTTCAAGAGGGAAGGGAAAGATGGTCGGTTACGGGATGACGTCATCGTGGCCAGATCAATCGATAATTGTTTGCTACGCGTAACCAAGAAGGGCTCAAAGTTCTGATTTTGGCAGGTTACGGGAGAGGGAGGGTAAAAAGTGGCCCAAAAAAGAATTACCGTACGTAGTTTATAGACAGTCCCATTACGTAATTTATGTTTGAGAAATAAAATAAGACCCTCACGGAGTAAGTAAGGCGCCTTATCTTTTATGTTAATATTCCTAAGATTTTATAGATATGGTCAGAAAAAAATTGAGAGCAACGTGGCTGAAGAAACAAATAGCCATTCCCAGTAGTTGAGAAATGAAAATGGTGTCACGGCGAGCTCTTTGTTTTCAACTTCTTGGAATGGTTATTTGTTTTTTCGGTTAGGTTGCTCTCAATTTTTTTCTGGCTGTACTAGCGAACAATCGTTATTTTGCTCATAACAGCATTGAAAGTAACTCAATGAATTTTCGCTTAGAAATGAATGCGATGATGCTGCGCATCGATCTAACGGCGATGATTTTGTCCCCTTTGATTGCCGGTCAGCTGATGACGTCGATCAGTGTCGTGGCCGGATGCCTGTTCATCGTTGCTTGGGACTTGTGCTCCTGGGGCATCGAGTTCTGGCTGCTCAACATCGTCTACAGAGCGGTGCCCGCGCTCAGTGTTAAACATACTCAGGATGAGGAGGAACAAACACTGGGTATGTTGTGATTCATTTATCTCTGCTACTGAACGAAGAGCTAGCTGCTAATTGAACATAATAAATGACAAACAACGAATAGGTAAAGGGTGAGTGTAAAACCCCGCACATATTTTGATTTTTAAATGCTCAAACTGCAATTTTCCCGACTATAGTGGAGGTCAACGAAGGCCAGTGCCTTGGGCCCCCTTTTTGTGTAATTTAGCGCGGGAAAATTCAAAAGTCAAAAAATTTCGGTTGTTCTCGAAAAATATTTATCGCCTATCCAGTGCTTGTCCGGTCCGAACGGGAGGAGGGGTGGGTAGGAGTTAGGGGGTTTGGCCCTGGCCGGCAGGGGTACCCCCTAACCCCTCCTGGCTACCGGCATGCCTAGGAGGTAAAATGTATTCATCATTTCGAGTTTTCTAGAAAACAACGGTTCAGCCAGTCTGGATCTCGTAAAAAATGCTGCCCCACCTTCGACTATCGATGCACTTACTGATCGAATAGAACTAGCAAGAAAGGCTGACAGCCATTCTTCAAATGGAAGCTGTAGTAAAATATCGCATGCGCTGAAATCAGCAGCATATGGATGGCGTTCCTATTATCGGCAGTCGGTGTTCCCTGCTGCTATCAGCATGGCTCTACTTTATATGACCGTGTTGGGCTTTGATGGAATCACAACTGGCTACGCGTACGCACAAGGACTGAAGGAAAACGAGCTGGCGATTGCGAGAGGCGTCGGCGCGCTCACTGGGATATCGGGTTGAGTTTGGGATTCAGAATGGATACTTGTAACAGGCGCACGTTAAGATTGCAGGACCGCCTGGGCCAGACATGAGCACGGGGGGGTGGGCAATCCGGATGTTGAGGTCACCACTTTGAAAAAAATCTCAGATAAACATTTCCAAGTCCGATAACGTCAGTCAATCATGCCTAATTATAAAGTATAACACAAAGCAGGATAGACTATAGACCTTAACTAACAGCACTGGGAAAATGAAAGGTAATTTTTTTAATGGGGAATCTGTCCTATCTGTGCTGTTGGTTAAGCAAGCGCTCTATCCAGCTTTGTGCTGTGCTTTGTGATTAGGCATGATTGACTGATGTTATCTGACTTGGAAATGTTTATCTGAGTGTATCTGAGTAAAACATAAAAAGAGTGAAAAATTTACACAGATACACTCAGATAAACATTTCCAAGTCAGATAGCGGCAGTCAATCATGCCTAATAACAAAGCACAGCACAAGGCAGGATAGAGCGCTTCCTTAACCAACAGCACAGATAGGACAGATTCTCCGATGTTTTGGACTTAGAGATTTTTTTCAAAGTGGTGGCCTCAACGTCCGAATTGCCGAACGATCGCACTGACATTGTTGTTGATCCTGTGAAAAGTCTTAGCGACCAAAAAGGATTTTTAACGATTTTTTATCCGAAATTTAAGTTAATTGTATCATGCGAACTGCTCACAACAAATATAACTTTTTGCTGAATTAGCAGACATTGTGCTCTGTTCCAGAAAATCGATACACGTTTATGATACAAAAACATATCCGTTCAAGACGAAATTTCGTGCATGAGTTGCTGTTATACAGTGGCATATGTATGAAAAATTTCATTGAATTTCATCATTGTAATCAATAGTTACACAAGGTCAAAGGGTGTTAGTCTATCTCTGGGACATCCTGTATGTTACGTCACCACGCCATTTTTAGCAACCGCTCATGCCGAAACGCAGACAGATAATTTCGAACTTCCGTCCGCTGTCGTTTCGAATGGTCCAATCGACCAACTACAGCGATCAACTGAACTAACCGAAAAAGAGCTAATTTTAGATTCTCGCCAGGAATGCAACCAAAAAAGTTTATTCAAACATGTAGGATTCGTTTGACAGAAGTGAACGAAGAAATGCGTTCATGCTGTGTTTCAGACCTATCCACTGATCAATGATATTCAGCCGGAAGAGGGTTCTGTGAAAGGAGGAACGAGAATTTTGATCACAGGCAAGGACTTGGGGACTTGTGCGGCAGATATAATTGGTCTGTCTGTGTGCGGTTCCAACTGTCTCTCGACATTGGAGTACGAGACGGATAGTATGATCTACTGCACAACGAAAGCATGGCGAGCCTGCATCGGCCCCGTCGTTTTGATCACCCACAGCGGTGGACGCTCGAGGTTGGATTTTTTCGTTTAGCTTCGCTAATCCCCCTCTAATACGGTAGATCAGAAGACACTGCTCGATATTCTTTCGTCACCCATTGCGCGTCTGATCAAGTCGACTTTCCCAGCATTGTTGAAACTGAGCCATTGGACGATCAGCCGAATCTCGATGACGAAATCGTCGTTCCCGACAAGTGGACCGCGTTCCTCCGGTCTGTTGACGAAGGGACGCAAACGATGACCACCAACGACAGCGAAATCAAACAATTGGCCAAACTACTAGGCAATTGCGTTTGGTTCGTGCGATGTTAGTAATATTTGTATGTTTTCTAGAAGAAAACAATGCGCTGAAAGTTGCTCTGGAAGCGATGAAACGCGAGCTGAACGAACAGCTACGGAAGTCGTCAAATAACAATACTGACGAAGAAAGAAAAGTGTCTGCAGTGGCAAATATTTGAGCGCGTTTCTATTGTTTCCATCCGCTATTTTTACGCATGATTTTGTTAATGGACCGAGAACGTGGCGTTGATTAAAAGAGGGTTTTGACTTTTGATTAATGCGTTTTCTGGCAGGCAGCTGTGTTTTAATTGCTGACAAAGTGTGCGTAAATGGGTCGTTAACGGAGGCAACAACAGCTGGCAACTACGGAGATAGCGGTGTGATGGTCGTCTGGTCGAGATGGGATTGGATCGATTGGAGGCGGCAATTAGTGGCGGGACGCGGACGACGATACCACTCGATACCGGGACAGTCGACGACGCGACGGCGAGCAATAGCTAGGTATCAGACTGATTCGCCATTACGCGCTCGGCCGCCCCATTGACGCACATCCCTGGTCTCGGCCGCCTGTTCCAGAGGGCAGTGTTGACATTGCGGGGAGATGTCGTTTATTCGACGCGCATCTCCGATCGGAGGAAACGATGATAAACACACACGACGCAAAGCAGCAAATCGATCACAGAGAACGAATTAACGTAAGACAGGAGAATAGTCGGCCGGACAACGACGCAGAAAGATGATTGTACGGCTTGAGCGACGCAGACGAGAGAGCAGAAAGCAGTGGTGTCACAGGATTAGCAAAGCGCGTTTGTACATCGGCTTGCGCGCGGCGAACACCGTCACAGAACAAGTGCACGGTGACGGCGACACTAGGCAGCTCATCCGCAAACACCGCCACATATTCCGATCAACGCTTGTATACAGTGGAACCCGGATAAGTGTACAAAATGCGTATCAATTGTTTCAGCACACGTCAACATGAAAACTCACTACGCAGAACTGCGTAGCGTCTTTGTGCGGTGGTGTGTGCTCAAACAATTGATACGCATTTTGTGCACTTATCCGGGTTCGACTGTACTCGTCATTTCAACTAGAGTTAACCAGATTTTTAAGACGCTGAGAAGTACACTGAGAATGTTTCGATCAACTTCGTTGTGTGACCATTACCAGAAATAATTATTTCCTGCTCTCTACTATAATGAAGAATGATACTCAGTAATATTTAAGCAGCGGAAATTGACCAATCTCGTGAATATCCTATATAACGATATAAAATTCCGGTTAACTCTCGTAGAAATTACGAGTATAACAAAGTGCATTCGAAGAATTTGCAATCATCGCAACGTCGCCACGGCTGCCTACATGGAATCGCGAAGCCTAAGCAAAACTGGGCGGTGAATCGAAAGTAAGAAGCAGACGGTCAATCGCCCCTCATGAAGCTTACCCGATATGATACAGTTCATCGTGATATACTCAATCAATGCGAATGCGCCTCAGCACGACAATAGCCCGACAAAGGACACACAGAAATCAGTGACATATTCAATGGCCAAAATCTTTGCGTACATGATGCCCACGGTAAGCGGCCTGAATTCTCGTGGCCGCCTCTTTTTCACGCTCCAATTCCTTACGAACCAAGTACCTAAAATACTGCAGATGATTACGGCTTTCGATAGATTGCGTCACAGATCATTGAGCTGGAAGGAGTTAGTGCGCCAAACACCATGCATGTGGATTTATTGAGTTAGTGGCTATTTCTAGCTATTTTCCGGCTTGCGCTTCACATAAGAACATCGCCGTCAAGTTAGTCTATCAACTGACACTCGGGTTAGTCACCTTTTCAACGGGCTCCAACTTACAGGGTCGGAAAAGAAATATGACATTCTATTCTTCGCTGAAGATTGAAAATATCAGATGCACTTAAGGATAAAGAATGAGTAAACGGAAATTACCCTTTGATTTGAGCTTGAATCTTAGTGGCGGCCGAGTCAGCGTCGCGCGTCATGTTGGACAGCTGATCGTCCGACTTGCTCGAGTGCAGACTCGAACGCGAGCGACTCGGCGACAGCAGACCCTGCTCGTCCAGATGCTTGCGCGTCAGAAACCCTCTGAAGAACGAGGAAGGAATTCGTGTTCCATCCGCCACCGCAGCAAGTGTCACACTGATTTAGTCAGAATTTTTCCAACGGTTAACTCGAAATCGATCGAACATCCTTCTATTCAATGTCGAGAATTTATTGTATTGAGTATCATTACTTGGTATGATTTAAATCCATTTTTAGTAAAGTCCCACAACGAAATTTAGTTACTATTGCACATGTAAAATTCTGGGGTTACGGTGCTTTCTAGGGTACACTCTTTACCGTCAAAGAAATGATGAATATACCTGATATGCGCCTGAATTTTTGTGGCGGCAGAGTCGTTCTGCATTTTCATGGCGGACACCTTGCGGCGGGTAAGGAAGCCTCGAATCTCCGCCTGGATCTTGGTGGCGGCTCTATCCTCAGGGGTGTTGAACTCGCCCACGTAGCCGACTGAATGCCGTCTAAATATGGGAACCTATTGTGTAATGGTCATTTGTTTTCGAAACGAAAGACGAATGCACTTGAGGTCTCGGCGAGTGTCGGTGACGTTAAGAAACTCATTTGACCGCCGGCGCAAGAGCGAGTCAGGGGAAGGCTGCTGGTCTGTCTTCTCGACCGGCGACGGAAGGCCAAAGTGTTCTGGGTGGGCGCGCACCTGCAAGGGAGCACTTAGTCCACCGTCAGCAAAATGGTTCCGCTTCGATGCGTCTCACAGACGGCGCATACGAGCTCGTAATACAGCGAACGCTTCGTACTTGGTGGCCGCGGAACGCGGCTTGAATCTTCGTAGCAGCATCGTCGAGCGGCGATCGCGGTCGATCGGTCGACGATTTTCTGCTGCTGGGCGTTTGATCGCCGCCGAGAGAGGCCGCTTTCTGCTGGTTGTTATTACTCTTGCGCGTGCCGTAAATGAGCTGGCTGGATGAAGCCTGCAAGGCAAACTGTCATTAATAGGCCTGATCGATGCGCAAACAACTCGCCTGGAGGTCGGCCTTGAACGCCTCGTACGCCGTCGTGTCCTCGAGCACGTTGACGCCCGGATTCACTAAATAAATGACAGAATTAGTCGTAAAGGTTGATGCAATCCGTCGTAAAAACCGTGTGCGTACCGGTGCGATGTCGCTGGAGCTCTTGGAAGAAGAGCGCAGAAAAGGCGTAGATGTCATCGGGCTGGGCGCGCAGCACCTCGCGTGCGAGCGCCTCGAGCAGCGTGCGAAAGCCGGAGGGCACCTTGTACCTCTGAGACTCGGCCATCGCTGCGTTGTTGTAGTGCGCAGCAGACGAGACACAGGGTGCCGGTATTCCGCGCTGAAAGAGCCGACCGAATCGGAGTTACACCGTCCGCAGAATCGATCGTCAATGGAGACGCAACGACAACGCAGTGCCGTCGATGACGCGCGGCCGACAAGACCGGTCGCGCTACATGTAGTGCTGGCGCGTTCGTATCAACTCTCGACGCAATAGCGCAACAGCGCCTGCACCACTACCTGCAGAAGAATAAGAAGACGCCTAGGACTCGGCTCTGTGGACGGCGCCACCCACTTATTCCCCCACATCACACCACCAGCAGTTTATCGAGCGACACAGCTGAGTAGCTGCCGCCGTGCGAGTCGTAAAATTCAGCTGATGGTAGAGCGACATTCCGAAGGCACCGGAGCCCGGAGCAAGGGCTGTGAGACGGCAGCTTGGTACTGCAGCCAGCCTAATGGGATCGGGAGGGGCTTGTTAGCGGCGCGCGCACGGCGATTCAGCTCTGAGTCGGCCGCCCGCTGTTCACCCGTCGCCTGCGCCAGAACGCTCGGTCTCGAGAGAGGGAGTAGCGCCGGGCTCGCTTGAACTGCCGCCACGCCCTCAACTGCCCTCTAGTAGCCGATCCAAGAGGCTCACGACCGCGATTTCTTTGCCCGCGTATGGGCTATCTGTCCACCATGCCGTTTTCTTTCAACAGTGTTTACTTCAAGCACGCGGCCAGTACAAAGCCCACACAATTTAACACCATCTGTGTATACGTGAATTGATTTTGTGTGCATCGGCTCAGTGCTTTACATGCGCCGTTCGTCGAAGCTGGCCAACAATGACTGAGCGAAGTGGAATGTGGTGCAGCTGGAACGCTACTTGGTCTGCCGGTCGTTCGGATGGAGGGAACGCAACAGTTGCAAGTTAGGATCTTCGGCGGTGTATTCTCCGGCTGAAAAACGAGAGGAGTCAGAATGACGCACAGCGAAGACAAGAGAATGCACGTGAATGGGCGGACACAGACCTGTGCGTTGAGGGAGCTGGTTGTCGCCGAGTGGCACCGCTTGCAGATGCTGCTGCTTCGCGCCATTCGCTAGAATAACAGTTCCGTGAACGCGCCCACTACACCTCACTTGCGTCATCAAACTACCTGCGGAATCTCTCAGGATATTCTCGAGCACGTAGTCTAGCGTCGTGTCATCGCCTAAACATATCTCATTTTTAATTGTGTGCGCCTTTATATTGCCTCATTGTCCTAATCGAATCTTACCTTCACCGTCATTTGCTTCGTTTGCATTTTGCGGAGGCTGATCGGCTTCATCGAATCCTGAAAATTATACGATATGTAATCATAATCTGTTTGTCACGAAATCATCTGAACCAACAATAGCTTTCACTAAAACCCACTGGGAATCGTTTACCTTGAGGATGACGAAGGGAAACTGCAACAGATTGGCAATCGGACAAAGTCAACAACAGTTTCGCAAAAACACACTTACGTCTTTCAGGATGAAGTAGTATTTGCTTCAAATGGTTGGGCAAGTTGAGATTGCGCTTCCCCCAATATTTGCTGGAGGCCTTCAACTTTTCCTTGAGTGAATTCTTGTCGATCGACCCAGTGCTGCGCTTTCGTCGCGTCTTTTCTTCTTGGCCTTCGTCGTTGCTCTGTTCCAATTGTTCATCGTCAACGTCCACGCCAGAACGTTTCCCCCAGAAACGGCTCGAAGACTTCAACTTTTGCTTCATACTGTCTTTTTGTGTGGTGTCGCTACGCTTTCCCCAAAAGCGACTTGACGTCTTCAATTGTTGTTTGAAACCATTGGGCAGTGCAGGTGAAACTGCCGCAAAAGGCGTCGGTTGACTCTCAACAGGCGTAGTGGTTCCGCTGTTTCCAGATCGAAGTTCTTCCCAGAAACGCGCTGACGCTAACAGGACCTGTCTCATTGCTTCCTCATCGTATGCAGCAGTTTTTTGATCGGCATCAAGCTCGTTAGCACTCCGTTTCCCCCAAAAGCGACTGGACGCCACCATTCGCGATCTGAGCATGTCGTCGCTTATTTTTCTCATTCTATCTTCAGTATTCGCGTCGGAGCGTTTTCCTCCCCAGAACCTGCTGGACGCTTTCAGCTTCGCTTTCAAACCACTCGTCTCTACTGGTCGATCGCTTTCATCGGGGATTCGTTTGCCCCAGAAACGACTGGACGCGACCACCTGCTGTCTGATGTCGTCGGTTGACTGCGAATTGCTGTTTTCGCTTTCGCCAGCCCTCTTGCCCCAGAAGCGAATGAAAGCCGTGAGTTGCTGACGTAGATCGTTTGTGGGCGGCTTTGAGTCCCTGTCCTTCGCAGAATCCTGCTCGCCGCTTCGTTTTCCCCAAAATACGCTCGATGACCTCAGCTTGTCTTTGAGCGTATTGATCCCATTCGTTTCGGCCGCCGAATCGACGCTGCGTTTCCCCCAGAATGGACTTGACGTCTTTAGTTTTCGTTTTAGTTCCTCGATACCTTTGATAGAATCGATCTGGGTAGGAGCACTGCGCTTGCCTCCCCAGAAGCGACTGGACGACATCAACTTGTACTTTAGTTCTTCTGACGCGCGCGTTCGTTTTCCCCAGAAACGGCTCGCAGCCGCCAAGCTCTGACGCAAATAGCCGGGAGCGACATTAGGCGTTTCCACCCGTTCATAGTCGCACAATTTGCCTTTGTATGAATCGCACGGCAATCGTTTTTCAGAATCATCTGTCAAAGTTTTGATGCGCTCGTAGGAAGGGACATTTCGATGCAAGATCATGTTGCTGATATCCGGCGGAGTTGTTTCTGGCAAAACTGCCGTTTCTGAAACAACTACAGTAACCCACTGAAACTAACAAACTAACAATCGAGACCGTACATTGAAGTGACAATGTAGGTCGAAAGCAATGTGACTTACCTGAAGTTGAGTGTTGGGCCACAAGCAAAAGTGCTGAACATATGAGGAGCAGAGTATTTGCCATGATGGACCACCGTTCGTCCTTCTCAGGAGCGACAAGGCTGGGCAATCACCGCCGCTTAGAGTGCGAACGTTTTCACGGAAGGCGCGGCGGTCTTTGAGGCGGGGCAATCTTCGCGATATTCCTATCGCTTGAGCGCACCTGTTTCCGAATATATAAGTGACAAACACCGACTTTCTTTAATAACTATGCCAGCACGGATTAATACTTCTTTTGTATCTTCCTCCCACGACGTCGAGTGTCTTCATTAATATGCGACTTCCGTCGTAATTCGTCCAACTGCAGTGATTAAAATCAGCAATTCTACAGGGTATTTCAAAGGTTGCGATCGCATTTGTTTTTTGAATAAATCTGCTAGACTTGCTACAAACAAGTTAACAAGCCAAACAAGATTGTTAGGAAATTTTTGCGGGAAAATTCAAATTTCTGGCGGAAAATTCAAATTCAAAATTCAAAAGATCGCGTTTTTTTACGAGAATCCGTGGCTTTTGTATTACTTTAATTTATTTGCATTATTTTCTTCTCCTAAGATGTTTTTTTTACATGAAAAATCTAGATCTAGCAGCAAACGAGCATAGCAGTAAAGGGCTGGGCAGACTAAAACGATCCGTTTTGAACGGCCCGTTTTGCCGACCAATTACCAAGAATGAATTATATATTCTTGA
>JAQGCX010000983.1:0-12822 GCA_034700205.1 Plectus parietinus | reverse complement strand
TTGCGGATTACACTTGCAAAGAGCAAGTCCCGCACTTGCGTTTTCTAGTCCGCAATTTGCGAGCGCGCGCGCTCTATATACCCACGCTTGCAGATAACAATTGTAAAATGCAACTGTAAATTGCAAGTCCTTTATGAAATGGGCCCCAGGACACATAAAATTATCTGTACTCAAGCGTACCGTAGAAATACAAATACCATTATTCAATAAAAACAGTGAGCTGTCGTAAGAATTCATTGACTATTCAAATCAGTTGTGCCCTGCACGCGTGGCGCCAAAATAAACGATCGTATGATTCGCTAATCTGGGCCGAATAATTAGCCGTCACGGTTTCTGGTTGCGTGGTGGCGCGGGTGTAATGGTAGCCGTTGGCCAAACAGAGTGCGTCCTGCCGCGTGCCGAGCGACGCATGGCTCTCAGTCCGATATGCGAATATTAGCGGCTGTATCGAGTGACCGATGGCGGCCGACCGACCGTTTCGTCCCCCGTCCTGTTCGTTCCAGCATACGCACCAATCAACATTATTCGTTGCGTTCGCCATTTCAGTGTCCGTCTGAGCTGAGATTACTCGAGAAAGTAATGCTCAGTGACGCAACCCGCCCCTCCCCCACCCATTCATTCCACCGTTCAGTGCTCACTCGTAGTCTGTATCACGATTTCGATTGAAATTATTAAGATTCCAAGCCAATCAATAATTTTTTTTGATTGTACCGGGTTTTTCCGAAAACATCCCCACCCCCTCTCGCGCGTGGGGTTGGGATGGGCTAATTAATGGGCTTTTTAAATCGATAGTTAGCATGGATGTGTTGGCTTTGCTCCGAAAGCCTTCATACTAATTATGGATTAAAAATCACATTAATTAGCCCACCCCCACCCTCACCCCCGCGCGAAAGAGGGTGGGGTGTTTTCGGAAAAAGTCGGTACGTTTTTTTATATGAGATCACCGTCGTTCGATGAATTCTGTTCACGCCTTTGTTGTCGCGGATTGCAACGGATTCCCATGTTTTTGGGCGATAAGAATGTTGCATAATCTCATGAAATTCACACGTAAATTCTTCTCCACATTACTTTCGTGTGAACGAGAACGGTCTCCGTTATCATATCTAAATATGCAATCAAGTGCCTGGCACCGAGCGAGACTTAACAGTGCCCTCAGCTTCCCGCCCACTTTATCTACCGACCCCACTCGGCCTTATTCGCCAGTTCGCGCCATAGCGGCGCACAGGGGCGTCGGAGGACAATGCGTGCGGAAGCGCGGACGATGACCAGCGCCGAATAGGTCCGACAAATTCCATGCGCCCCGCCCGCCTCTTCTTCGATTGTTGACCGAGCCGACCGATGTTCTGCTCGTCGCTGTGTCAGCAATATGTTGCGCGTCCTTCCTCATCGTCGGCCTCACCGATCTTGTTTAGGCGGTCGCGCTCTTCACCGACTGTTTTGCTTATTTTGCTTTCAGAGCCACCGCTGTTCTTGCGCGAGCCGTCTAACACAACACGCGCGCATTTCTCCAGCTGTCCTTCAGGGGAACGGGGGGGGGGGGATGAGTCCGAGAGCGGCGCCCGTCTGAGTGAGCTCGAGTGGTCATGTGAGAGTGTTTGCGTCGCCTTGGACGAGCTGCTGACTTTCGAAACGACGTTTCGATTGGCTGGGCGGCGGACGGCCGATCGAACAGCCGCGCGCATTAAACGTCCGACCTTGCCGGCCACACTACTCCTCGGATGAGATGTGACCAGGCCGCTGCCTGCTCCGTCTTGTCTTCCGGGCGGGCCGTGTTGTGACCGATGGCGCGGAGGTAGGTGCGAGGGGGGGGCGCACCCGTAAATTTCATTAGGCGTTCGCCGGCTGCTCCTCGCCATCGCCGCTCCCCTCTCCTACCACTACTCGGGTCTGCCGCCCGCGCGCTCGTTCGACGAGGAAAAAGAACACGATAACGACTGTTGTAAGAGTCGGGAGGCGGTCGCTTCGCGTTCCAAATCGCCGGTCCCACTAGACGGACAGGTTGCGCGCGTAATCCCCTATCGTCGTCGACTTCCTGTTGCTCCACTCTTTCATCTCTCCGGGGAGATTTCCCATGTCCGCCCAACGATCGACAATCGCTCGAGGAGCCGTGCGAAGCGAGTGACAGGTGCGGGTCGAGATCAAGGACTGTTCTTATGAAAGCGTCCACGGGCCTTCTTACACGGCCGATTACGCAAAGCCGCAAACCACCGGCCGGCGCCGCGAGCGACTCGATGTCCCGTTACCTGGCGGGCTTCTCGCATGTCGCAGGGTGTTGTCTGTTGTGTCTCGACTCTGACCGGCGAAGCGCCGGTCGTCTCGGCTTTGCGCAGCGGAGCGCGGGTCGCCGTCGCGTCGCGGCCCTCCACTGCCCGCCCTAATCGCCCGACAAACAACTGCGCAGACGCGATTTCTTGACTCGTCTATACCCGTGTTTTGCCGGCTCGCCGTCGGCGTCGTCCGTCCGTCGCCAACAACGCAGTCTCAGGCGGGGATTCGGTTTCCTTCCGCCCACCGCCTGGTCGTTGTCCGCCGTGCGAAAAAAGCCGGCGGGCCAGAGAACGTCGTCGCGCTACTCGCGCTTCTTGTCCCTAGGTCTTTTTGCCCGATTCAGGCCGCAACACTGCTGCCGTGCGGGTAACGCAGTCTAGAAACGCAGTCGCCGTAGTTCGCCGTTCCGCGCCGGCGATGGACCGTGATCCCTCTGCACCGTCGTCTACATGTGTCTCCCTATATATTCATGCGCTAACCGGACAGAAACGACCATTCGTTGGTTACCCTTCCTTTTCTTTCTTAGTTTCGCCTAATCTTTTAAAGCTCGATGTTCTCTACATGATCATTTTGACTTTAATGGAACAAAATAAGTGTTCATCATGAAATATTCGAATGGACTTATGCGCTTAAAATGTGTGCCGCCACATTTGAGATGGGAGAGTTAAGGCCGCTATATAACTTTGTTGGTTTTATTGAAAACAATACAATCGTGTACGAAACATAAATCGATGAGCAATGCTTTGTACTTTGTATTGTATTGTTTTCAATAAAACCAACAAAGTTATGTAGCGGCCTTTAGAAGTTCTATGACAATTTATTCCACAAATTTCCTATATTCTCCCATTTGATATTTTGGATTCTGATCAGTTAGAGGGAATGGTGTAGCCCCCGGCAATCGTAGCTTAATTATCGCTCTGTAGCGTTGTGTTAGTACCCACCGTGCTGTATAATCATGGCAGAGCAAAACTGCAGCAGGCGTTAATGGGCTGATGTGTATGAGCAGGTAGAGAGCGTTAATTGCGCGGCAGGTGGACGTGGCTCCCCATGGCGGCGCTTTGAAATCGCGTACGACTGTTTTTGACACATTCAGCGCGAACGGGACAATTGAGCGATTGCCGGACACGCGCCAGGGGGTTCGCCGAAACGCTCAGCGCCTGACACGAACGACACCAGCGGGGGATAGCGCCGCTCTTTGACAAGCCGCCGCGCGCCACTGGACAGATGTGGTCGGGTCAAGTCCTCCGCTTGCGCAACGTCGTCGCCGCCCCGCGGTCTCTTGTGGGCGCCACTCTGGCTCAACGCGCGCTCAATGTAGCCTCCTCTTTTCTTGTGTCAGCGGGGCTTTTTTTCGCCGCCGGGGCCAATGTGTCCGCTCCTCGCGATTCGTCGGCTGTGGGAGCGTCCGCTTGGCGACCTTGCGTCGCCGGCCAGCAATTTGTCTGTCCGACCTGTGTTCTCGTATTGTGCGTCGGCATGCCTATGACGCTGCGCAAATCGGCTTGCCGATTCCCCAATTCCGCTCGTCCGTCGCCGCCGGCCGAGGTCGTCAATAGTCCCACTAATAATGCACCGGCGGCGGCAATGGCTATACTGGTTCCGCGGGGCCATGAGCGCGCTTACGGTGTCAAGTGTCGTGTCGGCGCAATGTGCGCGCGATCAAGGCGGAGAAGGCCTTGAGTAAGTGCCTCGACTGGTCGCACACCGCCCATGCCGTCTTCAGGACGATATACCCGGTCACCGCGCTCGTAAACGCCGTGGTCAATCCTAATCTCCCGCGATTCTCGTCGCCGCCCCGTACTCGAACGACTTAACCTCCTCGCTCATGGTCGGTCGCGACGCAAATACTGCAACGTCGCGTGTCGTCCATATGTTCCCGTACGTATCCGATAGTCGTTGCTCGGACGGCGGGCGACTCTTTCATGGCTCGAATGAATGATGCGCCGGTCGCCGCCAAGGTCCCAGATGTGTCCTTTGCGGACGCGTGCGTGTATCGCCACGTCTGCGGCTTGGGCTAATTCGAACTACTAAGCCGGTGCGGCAGGTCCTCTGTCCATACGGCGCTCGTCCATGTGTCGGTCTGGGCGATTAACCCGTCGTATTCGTCTGCGGTCCAGCAGTAGGACGGCGCAAGGACCGGAATTATGATACGACTGGGGCGTTGGGGGGGCGGAGCGCCCGAAGACGAATCGATCGCTGTCGCCCAGGCACTCGATCGCCAGCAGGAACCCGTCGTCGCCGCAGCCCGGTTGGTCTGGTATGCGCGTGCGGTAAACGACCGAAACCACATATTCGCGACCGGACGGATCCCGATCGCCTCCATGCCTCGATGACCAGATGGCGCATCGGCTCTGCTCGCTTGCCAGTTGTCGCTGAGCCGTTGGCCATTTTGTCGCGTCGTGATGTGTTTCAGATGTCAGTGGGACATTATCCACTCCTCTGCACAGAGACAATCGCGCGCGTTGCCGCGTGATGGCAGCGTTCGGGCGCAGGTAGGCAATTACGGCCAGAAAGAGCTGTCAGCCGCGCGCAACAACTATGAATTTTCCATCGTGACGTCCTGTCTATTTGTCGGCTTTGTATTGTCGACGATCTATTTTCGCGCCGTCCCACCACCCAGCCGCATTAGGGCTCTGCTGGAGCGCGGCGGCCCAGCGGTCGGTGCCAAGAGCACACATCGATTGTCCCACTGACCAGTCGTCCCCACCCGCAGTGCTTGCGCCGATATTATGCCGTTTCGGCCCACAAGCGGCTAATCACAGACGGGACGGGCCGCTTGTGCGGCTAATTGCATTAATCTCGCGATCGACAACTGCCGGTCGTCGAGATTTTCGGGCGACGCCGGAGACGCGCGACCAACGGACGAATCCGATTTCCTCACTCTCACCCCGGTTGGGACGCTCGTTAGCTGGCCACTGTCACGGCATAGGGTGGCACACTATTTTCGCGCTAGTCGCCGCCGTGCGCCGCGCGTATCCCCCATCATCTGAGCTGTCACTATCAACAACTACACGTCTCGTTTGCAGGCAATGTCTCGGGGAGAAAAAAGAGGCACGCGCGATGTCTGACTAAGACACTTACTACTGCTGCGTGTGTGGCGCCAGCTTGGTGGGACTGGTAGGTAGCGCCTCAATATATGCGCTTCGGTCGGTCCGAACTGGCGCTATTTGTATGGATTCGCTGTCGGCTCTGAGCAACGACCGTCTCGCACTACTCCCTTCATTCGCCGCCTTGAACATGGCCGAGTGCGACTGCTTGCCGCCGCCGCAGTTCGACCTGCCCGCGCCACCCGATCCGTCGCTCATCTGGCGATTGGACGCCTTCGCCCAAGCGCAGCTCGACCAGCTGGCCGTCGAGTGCGATGCCGACGACTTCGTCAATGTGGTGCCCGTGGACTTGGTGCCGCGGTTGGGAACTTCGCCGCCGTCGTCCTCGTCCGGCGACAACGTCGGCGAGTACTTCGTCTTCGTCGCCACGGCCATCGCCGTCATGCTCATCGCCACGCTGGTCGCTATCCTAATCGTCTTACGACTCAAACGGTAAAATTCACTTTATATAGTTTTTATTTTCAAATTTGTCGGAAAACCGGCTTGAAATTCTTCAAATCTGGAACATCTCTATATGCCTAATGTGCGAAACATCCGCAGAGTGGAAGTATCAAATCTCGACAAGGGGAAGGGGGTTAACGATGAGATGTGCAGTGCATTCGAGCGCCAACCTAATAACCTGCTTATTACGATTGTCGAAAATTTTCTATTCTATTTGCATAAACACTCGAAGTGCATTGATGTGTTTGATTTTGTAGAATGAGAGGAACGAATTGCATTCTGTAGTACAGTGGAACCCGGATAAGTGGACAAAATGCGTATCAATTATTTGAGCACACGCCAACATGAAAACTGACTTCGCAGAACTGCGTAGCCTCTTTGTGCGATGGCGTGTGCTCAAACAATTGATACGCATTTTGTGCACTTATCCTGGTTCGACTGTATAATCGTTCCATATAGTCTCACTCTCACTCGTTCTCCTCTCGTCAATCTTGTTCATTGTCGGCAAATTCGGGAGGGGGAGGGGGCGGGGATGACCGACTGGTCGCGACTGAGACCGGACGGTCGTTTATGACTTGATCGCTACACGGCCGTCGATCATAGTACGGCGATTGCTGGCTGCCGCAGAATTTATTGCTCCTTATCGTCGATCTCGCGTGTCCCTCCTTCCCTCTTCCCTCCGTCCGTCCGCCGCCCAGATCCGCTAATAGGCGGCCCCGATGACCCATCAGGAATCAGTCGTCTTGCCATGACTCATGCACCAATGACTCGACGCCCTTCAATGGGGTGGCGCCTATTGCCCAAACAGCGGCGCCCAATGACTATAGAGTATTGACATTGCAGACAGTGACTGTACGTGTTTTTACTCAAATATAGCAGCTAGAGCACAACATTACCCTTTAGCCTGTGGGCAGGATTGTGGTTACATAGCGCGCTTACTGTATTTCGGTGCGAAAATTTAAAGTTTGCCTAAAGTCGTAATTACTATGAGAGTTAACCAGATTTTGAAGACATACCGTACACTGAAAACATTTGCGACAAATTTCGTTGTGTGACAATTAACAGAAATGGTTTTTCCTGCTCTCTATCATTACAGTAAATGATACGTAATGATATTGTAGCAGAAAAAAATTGCATTGCCCCATGAACATCATTTTTTCTGTTTAAACGACATTAAAATGCGGTTAACTCTCGTAGAAATTATATTTTGCGGGATCCAGGTACGATATTTGCAACGCGCTCATTTGCAGATTGAATCGGAGCAGTAGCGCGAGTCCTCAGAAGCACGCACGGATGCCAATGACTCCGAAGTCGACGAGCAGCGGCAGCTCCTCCGGCGGCAGTCACGGATCGGCGGGGGATCACGTGCGCGCAGCAAATCCGCTGGGGTCGACCAATTGGTCCTACAACAGCATGCGTCCTGTGCCCACGCACGACAAACCGCAGATGCAACAGGTACGTACGCTGCGCAGTCGAGCGCGACCTTGGCCTTGTTTATTTTGCAAGTTGCTCACTGAGATTCCTTACACAAACGCAATGCAATGTTTGTTCAATCGAGGGTGGTTTTTTTTTGTTCGGAAACGAGAAATTAGATGCTACGCAAATTGAAATCTGGGTGGAAGTTTAACACAAACCAAAGTGATTACATGTTTGAAACGATTATAAAATTAATGCGGTTTTCTATGATTTAAAATCACCATATCGTAGTTGTTTGTAAGCAAAATGTTTAATTCAGCAATTTGACAAATGAGCTTTGGTCAATGCCATTTTAATTTAAAAAACTATTATTATTTATGCATGCATTTTTCGCATCGTAAATTAATTGTGAAACGTCATTAATCAATTAAACTTCGAAAACGTTCGTTGAAACCATTTCTCAAAGAACTGCGATATCGCCGAGTGCATTTTAACCTTATTGAAAAAGGACAATTTTAGGCCACCAGTCTGGGGATGTTGATGTATGGCGGCGTCGAACCGCCGACCGTTCGTGCCTATCCGACGCCAATGTCCAGTCGAACTCTTCCGAAAAGACCGCGACCGATGCAAATTCCACTGACAAAGAGCGTGCCGTCTCATCTGCAACGACCGCCTGCGCCCTTGCACATAACTGATGACGACGATTTGGACCATCCCTATTGTTCGGCGTCTGTGGCAAATCGCGTCTACGAAGAAATTCCTGCACGGCGAATCGACGAGGATACTGTATTCGTCGAACTGATGACGTCACGTCCGTTGCCGCCGCAGAGAAGACCGCCGCCAGTGCATCGGCCTCCGCCACCGCCGGCGCCAGAAGAGGAATCAGGGCCTGAGTCGCCGTGCAGCTGCCAGTCATTGTCACATTGTTCGTCGTCGATCGACGGTGAACTCGAGCACATCCACTTGACACCGTCGCCGAAACGGCCGTCCTCTGACGACAATTCGCATGCCGCCGCCTACGGCAAATCAGCGGCGCCTTCTGAGGAGAACTTCTTCTCCGAAATGCCGCCCAATGGACGAGAAAGCGGTTACGGGACGGACGGACGACCCAGTCGACTATGGGACAGTCCCGGTGCTCAGGCGCGAACAAGAAAACAGATGCTTGTACGAGATGACAGGAAAGGCCCTCCACCTCTCGCCGTTTATGGTCAGCAACACCAAAATGGACATGCAATGACTTATGTTTGATCTGCTTTGAGATACAGTATGTGAAAGCTTCGAAGCAAATGCTTTCGCATTTTCTCGTTCTAATACAGTCGAACCCGGATAAGTGCACATTCGGTGTATCAATTGTTTGAGCACACGCCAACATGAGAGCTCACTACGCAGAACTGCGTAGTCTACTGGCATGGTAGTGTGTGCTCAAACAATTGATACACCAAATGTGCACTTATCCGGGTTTCACTGTACAACGTTCTCATTTTCTTGGCCCTGTTCCAGGCAGTATAGTAGGTGATCGAAAAAATTCTTCGCACATGCATTCGGTGGTTCCTCAGGGCTAACATTTTCTGAGATCTAAGCAGTGTATCCAAAGTATTAATTAATAACATTTGCGCCACTTATTGCCCTCTATGCGCAAGTGAAATGTTGATTTTGTGTGCAGTATTGAAATGTGAAGTTCGATGCAAGTGCTTGAGCATTAGAAATGTACATAATATGGCAAATCTAGTCTTGGCCTTTCAAATAAACGATCCTTTGTGTGTCATTTTTCAACAGTACAGCAGTCAGCACCTATTTATTATCCAGCGCACTTCAGCTTTCATTATTCATCACAGAACCAGTCGTTTTTGAGCGGAAATAAATAACATTTTAAGCAACAAAGCAGACGGACCAGAAAAACTGACAAGTGATTCGGCTGAACATTCAAAATGTGCAAACAATACGAGACAATGCAGATCTTCTGTTCCCAATTACCGTGTTTTCGAAAATAGTTGTGCCCAAAATTTGAAGCTAAATAGGTGAAATTCAGGTATTGGGCGTTATTTGTGAATAACATTATATTGTTTCTCCTCTTAAAATGCCAGAAAATAGCCAACCTAACCGAAATTGCTCCTAAACTTTTCGATTTTTCCATTGCTTAGTGGTAAAATTTGTTCATGGGTAGGTTGAAATAATAGTGGCCCACGCAAAAATAGTGCCACACGCAGAAATAATGGCACAGGGTCCAGAGAGTTTGAAATAATAGTGGCACAGTGCCACTATTTTCGAAAATACGGTATACGATTCAATTCGGTAGACTGAAGAGATGTTCATCGGTTGACTGATCAGAATGCGGAATGCGATAAGAAGTGTCGACCGCCCTAGATTTCTTAGACAAGCAGGTCACGCGCCAGTCAACGGTGAAGAAAAATAGGAGAAGGAGAGCGCCACTCGCGATGAAGGCCGCACCACCCATTGTCAATGGAAGCACTGATGAACCCGTTAAGTCCTTGAGCAAACCTAAAGTCATGCCAATTATTCACAACATTTTAATGTGAAAGGGAAGAAGGGATTTCGGAAAAAATCGTTATGTTTACTTTGAATGTTGAACAACAACTTTGATCTGACATATTGTTTTTATATTTATATTTATAATTCCCGAGAAAGACAAGCGACGAATTATGCCCCAGTAGAGGGGACTGCACTGGGCCAATCGATTATTAAATGACCATCGCCGCCAGTGATTTTAGGGGCCGGCCCGGGTGGATTTTCAGAGAAAATTATCGAATGTAACACTTCAAAATTATCAATATGTAGAACAATTATTTGACTGGATAGAGTATGCAAAAAGTCAACTTTAAGCAATTTTTGACCTGCCAATCAGTCAAATTGACGGTCTTTATCTACTTTTCGTAATGTGGCCTCTGTGCCAATTAGTTAAATTGCGACGCGCGAGAGCTTTTTCTTCTCTTACGGTCGGACCGGGCTTTTTTTCAGCAAAATCCCGGGCCGGCTCGGTCCGGCCCACGCACATCACTGTCAAAAAGGCCCCATTATGAATACATTATTATTTTTTGGCTATTTCTTGGCAAAAATGGAATATTTGCGTATGAGAATGTATTTTTCCTTTAATTTCATTCTTATTAGGTTGAGGCATAAGCTCTGACCCTCTGTGGGCGCGGAAGTAAAAATTTTGGTCAATCATTGTGCTGTAAAATCGAGCGATAAAATAAACGGTTTGTGGCAAATGAGGTATTAAAATAATCGGCAGACAGTTGGCAATCAAATACAACAACACGCAATAGTTGCAACAATTTTACATCACAAAGTGACGGTCAAATTTCTAAACATAGGTCACAGAGGGTCAGAACTTATGCCTCAACCGAATATATTACCGACCAAGTCTCCCAAGAATGCAAAAAACAGAAAATAAAAAATGGAAAATATACTCACCCGCAATTGGAGGACCAACCATAGATCCGACGCCCCAGGCAAACATACTGCTGCTAAAGACAAGCGTCAGGTTATTTTCGCCACAGACATCCTTGCAGACGCAACACAATAATGCTCCACCTATTCCGGAACTTAATCCGATGATCGCTGCGCAAATGAGAAATAGTTCCATGGACGGTGGTGAAATAGCCATAACACAAATGAATATTCCTTGCGCATGATGGGCGATTGCAAACGAAAACCACCGAGGAAGACATTTTTCGTCGAAAAACGAAACAAGTAATCGACCAGCGATCGAAACAGCTCCGGTAATCGATAGGATTACGGTAGCAGAGCTGGCGGATAGAGTATGATGTTCCAGATGAGCGAAGATGAAAGTAAAATACGTTGAGCAGCCAAGACTATCGAGGAAAGACGATGCGACTAGAAACAAAATGTTCGTCTTTCGCCATGGCGGTGCTTCTGGACATTTATTCTCTTCAATTAAGTTGTCCTCTGTGTTGATTTTCTCCTTGGAAGTGCAATCGACATTGAGCCAAAGCCCACATAGCACAGAGTGAAGTTGAATGACAGAAATTATCAGGACGGCCTGACGCCAGGTGAACAATTCCAGCAGCACTTCGATGAGCAAAGGGAAGAGCACGAGACCAAAGCCATCACCCGAGTTGTGCAGGGCGATGGCGACGTGTGAACGGTCGCCCGGCAGGATGAAGCTGGCCGCTATCGGCACCGTTACATACACTAGTCCATGACCTAATCCTGAAATGAACTAAATTTGTATTTTTCGAAGCAAAATTGATAGGGAATATACTACCAGCACCGCAAGCAAATAAATGTTTCACTGCATCATTTAATGAAGGCCAAAAATTGTTTTAGCAATGCACTGCAATTGGGTTCGTCACAGATGTGAATTTGATTTGGCGCACAGTCAGGGAGGTCAAGGCCGGCTATGCTTCATCACATACCTGCGTCCTGCGACGACTCGGGGGACTCCCTGACGTCCCTGATTGTGCCCCAAGTCAAATTCAAATCTGCGATGGACCTAATTAATACAGAACGTTTGAGAAAACGATTTTGTTCTTAATTTTTGCACACATGTGTGTAGTCCGCCAAATAGGTACAATGTTAGACAAGCAGGCCGATGTTGTTGTTGCTCTGTTGCGGCGATGCCCTCTTGTCCGTTTGCTCAGCCTGGACAGTCGCGATTGGTGTGCCGTTTGGATAGCTCAAGCTCGAACACATGCGGCTGAAAGCGCGTAAAGACAAGGGAAGCAGGCGATATTTACCTTGCAATAGCCCAAACAAGCCGACGAATGCCCAGTATTCGTGGACGAGGGAAGAGAGGGCTGTGCTCAGCGATGCCAGCAATCCGCCGAAAATTATCACCTGACGAAAGGTGAACTTCTTGAGCAGAAATGGAGCTACTAAGCCTGAAAATTAATGCATAATTATTTGATACTGAAAAGATGTGGTAGCGATCCAGGAATTAAATTGTTTGCATTGGGGCTTCATAATAGTCTTTTGCGCAAGATTTCATTTTTCTGTTGCAATAATCATTGTTCCTTTGGTGAATGCGAATTTCATTTTGTTTAATAGTTTCACAGCTGTACTACGGGCTGGAACGTAGTTTAAAAACTCAGGTATTAACTACGATTTTTTAACGTACTGGGGTTTTCCGTAAATAAGCCCAGCAGAAAGAAGTGAAAAGTGTTCACACAGAAGTGAAAAGAAAGCAAGAGTGACAGACGTGTCTGCTGTTCAATGTCTCACATATCACTCACCCAAGCACCTAGTGAATGAATCGTTTGTGTTTTCACTGCGCAAAAAAAACTCAGCGAAATGTACACACAAGGCATTCATAAAAAATGTACCGTATTTTCGGAAAGTTTGAATTAATAGCGGTACACGCAGAAATAGCAGATCATGTACTCCTATTTTCCTTTCAGGGTCATTATTTGAAGCAAAATAAGTACAGAAAGTACTGAAATAAGTACAGGCTTACTTGGAATTAAAAGCTCGAAAAATACAGATCTATGAACAAATTGGTAAAAATTCTGCCCAAAATTTGCGACTTTCTTGTTCAATGAAGCAATTTTTCTCATGAAGAGGTTGAAATAGCAGCAGAAATAGCAGTACAGGATCTGGAGGGTTTGAAACA
>JAQGCX010000982.1:0-12824 GCA_034700205.1 Plectus parietinus | reverse complement strand
TAGAATTTTCCAATTGGAGCTTAGTGGCAGTGAATTGGAGAAAATCGTTGGAAAACGGCATTGGAAATTGGAATTGGAAACTGGAGTTAGAAATTGGAATTGAGAATTGGAATTGGGGGTTGGGTTTGGAAATTGGAGTTGGGCGCCGCTTTATGAGACGAAAAATTGGAAATTGGAGTTGAATTCCAATTTCCAATTCCAATTTCCAACGCCGCGCGCTTTATAATATTTCAAACGCTGGTCGGAGACGTAGTCATCCGACTGAGCGCACGACGCCACCAGCTTGCTCTGGTTGTACAGCTGCTGCTGCTATCGGCTGATGACGTCACGATAATCAATGAACGATGCGCTTTGTCATCACCGCCCCGTCGACCACAACCAGGCCCGGCTTATAGGTGGGCCTTTTGGACCTTAAGGTCCGGGCCCCCCCCAGTCATCCACGTGTGAGGGGGGCCCCCCGACCGCCAAAAGAGGGCTTCCAAACGACAAAATACAAAGATATATGCACAATATTTCGCCTGCGGCGGCTGAACAACCCTAAAATTTTTGCCTCTGGCGGTTGAAAATCCAAAAATTTTTTGCCTCCGGTGGTTGAAAGCGCAAAATTTTCGTCTCCGACAGTACGTAGGGGACCCTCAAGACAAAAGGTCCAGCCCTTAAGCCGGACCTGACCACAACCGTCACTGGACCCACATCCGTCTGGCTAATTTTTGATGGTGAAAGGGCGGTCGGCCGGGGTGAAAGTGCTTCTGTGGTATCTACCGTGCACTTTCCGCCATACAGCAATTGCAGAACATATGCGAAAACGAGAAAGTTTGTCAAAAATTGATGAAAATAAAAGAACGTACAAGGAGCAATATTGTCAACTGGATATTGTCATCAGTTCAGCCGGCGAAAACACAGCATTTACAAGGCGATGCACTAAACCGTCGCACAAGTTAGAGATAAAGTAAAAACGAGACGCAGTGACAATCGAGGAAAAATAGCCAAATAAAACAATCTGCCTGGCAGCCAAATCAATTATATGATCATGATTCGATCGAACCGAAACGCCAAAATTTTTTATCGTCAGGCTCAGGACCAATCACCAAATAAAATTATCGCTGATAAAAATGTCTGATTACCTGTATCTGTGACTCAATAACTTTGAAACTTTGCTGTTTTTGTTGTCAACTTTGCGTTGCCAACCTTAACAAACCAAAATATTCTGATCAAAGGAAAGACAAGACTACACACGAATAATCCAAGAAGAAAAAGCCAATTTCTCAATTCATGTCTAGGAATGTAAGAACGGAAGCTAAAATTATTTATCAAACAAATTCTCACGCTTTCAACATTTGTCATGAGACATGCGGAAATTAATTTTCTCGTGCTAAGAATTTGTATTGAAGACAAGAAAGGCACATACATAGCCTTGGTAAATACAATTTTCCCTCTGCGAATTCCACCGGTTACTTCATTGTTTGCTCCGTTGATTAAAAGTGTTGCACGTGCCCTTAGCGCATATTTCGTGACAGAAAGGTTTCCTGTTTTCGAACTAAACTGTCCGATTTGCTGGTTAATCATGAACTCGAGCTCAACGATTTCTTGGTCACTCATATCACCATTCGTTATCTTCATTTTTGAAGGAAGCAGTGAGTTGTTGTGATTGAAAAGTTGATTTCAGGGGTCGGGTACAAAAACAACAAAAACTGGCCAACCCTCATCCTCACGCCGCGTTCCGGGTTTTCCGATTTTTTTTCCGAATTAGAGGAGACTATGAAGAACATGTCTGACAGAAAAATTATGTTGTCGAAAACCCATTTTCTTGTAACTGACACGATAGAAGTTGCAAAAGCGTGGAATCATTGTTGTCAATTATGACAAAGAACGATTACGATTGGCAAAATGTAATTTGTGGATGTTCGAAAGACTTCTACAGATTTAGCTGATGATATTTAGCGTGAAACTGATCAACTTTTCACGTAAAACGATGTAAAATTGTAAAAAATTGAGCTATCGAATGCACATAAGATTGTCTAAATGCCAATTACTGTCAGTCAGCAGTGGTCGTTTGAAAAGTGGTGACAGACCCTATGTCGCACCCTGTAATGATGAATCAGTACACTACCGTATTTATTCTAATAGTACGACCGGTCGCAATATTTTTCAATCGGTTGCTTGGGGGTCGTATTATTTTGAGACGGTAGAACTATTAAAGCAGGTCGTACTATTTTTCGATCCCTGTATAGCTAGCAAATTGGTCGATAAAATGCTCCGTTTTAATCTATATTTGCATCGAAACTGCACTTATTTCACCAGTTTTGCGACAAAATGAGAATTGCACGTAAAAATGTTTTTAACACGAGAAAATGGTCGTTTTGTGCTACTTCTCTTATCGAAACCAATCGGTACTGCTGAAGGGAGGGTCGTACTATTAGAGAGGGTCGTGTTATTTTTCGTTCGACCGCTAGGAGGTCGTACTTTGGAGACATGTCGTACTATTTAGAAACAGTCGCAGTATTAGAATTAATACGATATATTGAATAATCGTTGTGAAGTTGTATGAAGAAATCAAAATTTAACCAGGTTTATTGATCAGCGCCGGTGTTAATCTTTCGTTCACATCAGAGAATATCTGCATGGGATGCAAAAACGAAACATTGTTAGCGATCCTGAGAATATCTCAAGATTCATAATCCGACATTATTTCTGTCGGACCAAGTTCACAAAGTTTGCATAAAAACTTTTATTCAATTATTAATCGTTTATATTCCTTGCTAAACATAAAATCCAGTGATGTTTACGGGCTTGTCCACGTAAGAAGTGCGGGATTTTTGAATTGTTGTGTAGACACTGATAAAATCATTTCAGCTATGTGTATCGGGAACGGTCTGATTTTTGCGACGGTTCTCAGCAACAAATCTTTGCGAAATCGTAAGGAAATGTTGCTCGTGGCAGGACTCAGCGCTGCCGACTTCATATACGGTAGTGGGACGTTCCTGGCTGGTGCACTGCGGCTTAAAATGTATTTTCAAAATACCATGAATGACTTTGTGACGTCTTGGGACTGCATGCTATTTCCGGCAACTTCGCCTTTGTGCATTGGACAAGAAACGGTCGGTCTCATGACCGTCTTCATAAGTATCGATCGATATCTGGCCATTGCGCACTTTTCAACATACAGGTTTGGAAAATACTTTGGATTGCATACTACACCAGACATAGTTTGGGCTTGGGGCTTCCTATTTTCAAAAACGTCATTCCATTCAGTGCTTGTCCAAAAAAATAATTTTCCGCCACTACATATGTGGCCAAGTCATTTTCTCAATACCAAATTCTTTTTCGGATCCCTTTCGGGGTGTTCCCCATGCCCATATATGGATTGCACTTTGTAAAATTATTGTCTTGAATTTTATTGAAAATATATTTCATGTCACATGCTTAGTGGTGTGTCCAGTGTTTCCCGATTCAATCAGATACCGTATGAATGTGACTATCATTGTGAAACTCTTGAATGTAGGAACTAATTCAAACTATATACAGTACGCTTATCGAGACAGTGAGCTTTTATTTGGGAAATATAAACCGTATTTTATGATTAAATGACAATTCCGAAATCTAAAGCAGGCAATGGTACAGACTTTTATCAGGGAGCTGCATATTATTGACAAACAAGATCATTTTGATATCTACACACTAACAAAAATCTGAGGTGAAAATACACACCTCCAACCCCCCCCCCTACCCTCCTCCTCTTAAGCCGAAGCCTAAGCCCAAACCAAATTCAATAACATTTCAAGACGATTGTTTGATCTGAAGTCTGAACATTCTGTATTACTTCAATAAATTGCATGCAAAACAACGCTTCTTTGCTCTTTCAGAGGTCTCGGTGTCAAATACGCTTACAAAGTGTTGGCATTTGTGTTTATTTACGGCTTTTGCGTCGGTGGCTGTCAATTTCTTGCTTCATATTTTCTAACCGCACGGATTGCGGACAAAAAACGGACCTGCTTGGGAGCAACCGCCGTGCCTGCTTGGTTTCAAGGGGTTGATAGTAACGCCACAGCAGTTTTCGGCTATTTGAGCGTGGTCATTTACATCGTTGTCTACTTCGCCTTCAGGTTTGAAATTGCATTGTTAATTGTATATTTATTCTCAATAATCAAGAATGCAAAATGTTTATAAGAGCTGAGGACTCCGGTTTGGCTGAATGATGCTCAGTACATGGGAATGGAAGGTTAAGCCATGGTTCCTCATTTAAAAATGATCAGATGGTCGCATGTTTCTCACCCGATATTTCTTCCTATAGTGCATAGCTTTTCTGAGTTTTTATTGAAAATCTTACGTGCCGAATCAAAAATAGATTTTCAAATTGGAAATGTAGTCAGATAGCTTTGAATCACAGCGACAAAAATAGCTTTTTTTTTCAAATTATTTTTCGATTGTTCTCAAATAATGACTGCAGGAAGCATGTGCAAAGATCTGTGGAAGACCGGAATGATGTGGCAAGAATGCGCCAACTCGAAGCGCAACGCCGAGTTACAGTAACCTTGGGGATCGTCATGTTCTTCACGTTCATCTTTTTCTGCGCGCCTGTCGCATTCACGTCCATCATGAGCTACTTGAACATTCCCTTCAACTCTTCGCTCGTTTGGACACTCCCACGCATTAATTCCATTGTCAACATTTTCATCTATCTCGCCAGGCAGCAAGAAGTTCGCCAAGCTATGATCGCACTTGTTTTATGTCGGTCAAAGTCGGGTGTGCGACCAGTAGGACAAGGCCCTTCACTGAAAATCACAGTGAATAATGAAAATAATCTACAAGTCTTATCTATTGTCTCGTCGCAATTGAATTTCCCAACGTCTCCAAGTTAAAGAGCTATAAACCCGAATGTTAATGTCTCTCACTGTTTGTAGTCGTAATGGTTAGGCGGAGAGACATCACTCACACAACAGATTGAACCAGTTTGCACATTGACGTTGCTGTTTATTCTTTGAATTCATAAGTGTTACAAGGTTCTTTTGTATAGCGAAAAATCACTACACGGTTTTAGCGCGTGTGGCTGTGACTGAAAATGTGCACACACTGCTGCTAACAGTTACTTGCAAATTAAAAAACTTGTTTCAATTTTTTTCTCCATGATCGCGGTTGTTTTGTGTCGATTAAAGGAGGGTGTGCGACCAGTAGGACAAGGCCAATCGCAGAAAATCACTGTGAATAATGAAAATAATCTACAAGTCATACTTTCACTTGTACTGGATACAATAATGCTTGGATTTGGATAGGCGCAAATGGTCGAAATTTAACATATCAATAGTACTTGGCTGGAGAATTAGCTTGAATTTGAAAAAGTCCGAAAAGATCGAAGGAGGGGTGGCTGACGACATGTCGTTATTATGAACCTATAACGCCGGGTTCTTTCTTGAGCCGGATTACAGCGGGAGCCCATGGAGTCCAGGCCCCACGACCCACGGCCCATTTTTTACAATCGCTAAATGAGGTAAGGGTGGACCCTTACCTTTTCATAGGCCCGACCCACCAAAAAGAAAAAGCCAAATATGATAAAGGTTCCCCCTTACCACATTTCGGCCCGGCCCCCAGTCCAAATTTCTTAATCAGGCGTTGGTTCTTTCGTTTGTTTGGTTCTATTTTGTTTGTTATTGTGCGTTACGATTGGTTTGGTCCCGCTTGTTTAATAGCAATGGAATTTGTTTTTCAATATGAAAATACTGCAATAAACGCGTTGGGTCAAAGAGCGTCACCATTGACTTACCAAACACCACAAGCAGTAGCATAGCGCAAAGATTGCACTCACTCACATGATGCGGCAAGACGGATTTCTAATCGGCGTTTATGACCATAGCGCAGCGCTGGCATCTCCTGCATTGCAAGTGCTGTAAGGCAAAGAAGCGTATTTTGAAAGAAAAACATAGGGTAAATCGATCTAAATCCGGTCAAAACAGCGACGCGTCATCTTGAAACAGACACAGCGCCGCCAAATTTGAAAGTAACCAAAACGCGCACCGTTTCAAAAAATCTGTTATAAGTTCAGCTACAATATGCCAAAAATTCAGCCCGTTCGATAGGCTCGTTACAAAATTATTCTTGAAATGATTTTTAAAAATTAAATGACCGGTCCCAGCCCGAGTCACGATTATGTCCGGCCACGTACATGAGAACGCCCGCTTAACTATGACCGGACATAACCCGACCGCAATAAAACGGCAGTTTCTCTGCAAGATGTCCAATGATTTTTTCGAGCTTTGGGCCATTGGTGGACGGCATCAAGAGCTTTAAGAAACTTTTTTCCCAAGATTTTTAGTGCATTTTTTCGCAGCATGTACCTGTCTTTCTCAAGCAAATATTTTCTGATCGGGCATAATTAAGTTTAGGTCTCGCCACGAAAAGCCCTAATGAAGTCCAACTTTCTTTTAGAGATCGGCAAAGGGCTTTGCACCTCTTAATTCTAATTGTTTTCAACCAAATTTAGTCAGCTTTTTTTGTCGGGAGCCAAAAAAGTGTTTTGACCGGACCAGTCCCGTTTTACCCTACTGATGTAAAATTCTATATTGCGCTTCGTAATTGTTGTAGTTGCGGCATCTTTTGCCATCATCACACACAATTTTTAACCTTGTAAACATTGAAATGGCGGTGTGTGTGATTGGAGCAGGAATCATAGGTTTGTCTACAGCTTGTATTCTGCAAGAGACCGAACCTCGAGCTCAGGTAGTTGCACATATTGCTCATTTTAGATCCAAAATTTGCGAATTCATTTATTTCAGATAACTTTGGTGGCGGAAAACTTTTCTCCGGACGTCACCAGTGACATTGCTGCCGGGATTATTCGACCTTATGCAGACGCTGACCCCAGAAAAGAACTGATGATGTTTGTTTTTTGTTGAATCGATTTTACATATTTGATATTTTCTTCTACATTCGTAAATCAACTCTTCAATGTTATGAAAATACTTCAAATCAATCGCGTCGTCCCCATTGATATCAGTTGTTATTTATAATATTGATACAGTATATTTTCAGAAAATGGGTAGAGAAAACGTACAACAGAGTGGGACAGCTAGCTCACAACAATCCGGAGTTAGGAGCTTCGGTCATATCGGGATATGATTTGAATATCAAGCCCGTGGTAAGCGCGATTTTTTGAAAATATTATCCATCGAAGCCTGCGTTTAAATACCACTTTAAAAATTTTGACAACAGCATGTTGACAAGTCATTGAGATCTTATTTCAGGATCCAGAGATTGTTTGGCGGGACTGTTTGAAGAATTATCGACACGTACCGAAACGCGAGTTGCAAGATCTCGGATTTTATGATTACTTTCAGTGAGAACTCTCAGATCAGAATGCTTTCCGTTTTGCTTATTGCACTGGACTTTTAGACATGGGGTGTTCTACACAACATTTTCACTGGAAAGCAGTCAATATTTGCCAAGACTTCTTCATCAGTTTGTTTTAAATTGAAATATCGTTAACGAAAATTTGAATTAAGTCCTTCATAGATTTGAATTCAATTTGGCACATACTCAGGCTCATTGGGGCAGCCTATGCTTCAATACGTCCTCTGCATCTTACGACAAATCGGGAATCTTAAAAATTAAGACCCCTGAGTCGCGATGGGACGCAGAACGCGTGTTGAAGCATAACCCACCCTGATGAACCTGAGAATGCGCCAAATTGAATTCAAATCTGCGAAGGACCAAATTGAAATTTTGTCTTACAGATTTCGACAGCGTGGAGGCAATGTTCGCAGACTGAAATTATCGTCTTTACAGGATGTGACGGATTCTTTTCTTTCATTTGAAGTAAATCTATTTTCAGCTGGAAGAAAAATACGACGTTATCATCAATTGCAGTGGATTGGGTGCAAGAAAGCTGATTGGCGACGATTTGGTTCGACCAATCAGAGGACAGATTGTTCGATTGGATGCTCCTCATGTCAAACATTTCTACATGTGGGGTGACCACCATTACATAATTCCGAAGTAAATTCAACCTTAAATTTTTTGAAAATTGTTTTTGCAAGAAAGGACTAAGTAGAATTGAAGCGCATGAATTTTTTCAGTTCAAAAAAAGTGGTCGCGGGAGGCACGCATCAATTTGACGACTGGAACACAGATATTCGTCCTGAAGACACAAAACAAATTCTAGCAGCGAATTCAAAATATTTACCTGCGTTAAAGGTAAACTTTTGATATAAAAAAATGTATAACGTTATTTGTATGAAGAATTTTTGGGTGACGAATATCATTGATTTTGCAACAAGCTGCAATGTTCAGCAAAAAATCCATTATGAATCTTGAATTAATTAAGAGCTTTGAAAAGTGCTGTTTCGTGATTTGCATTTTAAAATTTAAATTCAGCCGCAGTCGTGATTGGAATGAAACTAGGGTTGCCAACCCTCCTACTGGCAGTAGAATACTCCTACTTTGGAGGGCAAAACTCCTACTGAGAATCTCCTACTTTGGAGCCAAAATCTCCTACTTGCCTACTTTCACGATAATTTAACTTTTATTGTAGAAAAGTGCGATTAAAACATGTTCAGTTTTCATGATTTACGTCATATAGCTTCAAAATTTTCGCTTGAGCGCGCCCCTGGACCCCCAGCCGATTTGCTCGTGCGCTTCGCGCACTCGTGGGCGACGCTTTGCGTCGCAGTCCATTTGCGCAACGGTGCCACTAAATTTTAATGTTTGGATTTCCCGCACTTTCATACTGTAGAAAATATCTCCTACTTTGGAGCTTTCAGGATTTGGCTACCCTAGGTATGGTGGCTACCCCGCAACGAGGTCCGAAAAAAAATTGATAGAGTTAAAATTTACTGAACCAAAAAAGCAAATTTTTTTCGACAACAACTGAATAAAATAACATTTTTAAAATCCCCCAAGCCCAAACCGGTATCCATATCTGTTTTAAGTCATCGTAATCCAAAGTGTCATCGATTTCTAATGCATATAGAATGGCTGTTCGACGTGCTATCTATCCTACTCTGCCTTTGGACGACACTCTTCTTAATCGAGTGTTGAGCAACGCCAAAGATTGGGCACTGGTAAGCAAATTTTTAAACATGCAAAAAAATTGCCGACGAGTGAAGTGCTTGTTGATATTATCCTGTGTTTGTCCATTTTTCTGCCCGACCAGGACTCACCATCCTTCTCTCCCTGGTTGCAGGTGCAACTATTGGGGTGGATAAGATGGGTTGAGTTGTCGTTTTTATTATTCAGGTGCAATATACGGCTTTTGTTGCAGTTATTATAAGTTAATTAATTATATTTCTTTCCAGTGTCATGGATTTGTCGTCCGAACTAGAGAGCAAATGAACAAAAGCGACAGTTGTGCTCATGCCTCATTCATGCTGCTACCGACAAAGTTTCCAAAAACTGTTTTTGATCAAGCTACAAATGTGCAAAAGGTGATAAATATTGGTTTCATAGTTATTTTTGACAACTATTTTACGCCTTTAGTTCTGTTTAGGACATGAACCTTCTGTATTTTCTCGTCTCATGGGATTACGATTTTATCAAAGAATCACTTTCTGAACTTGCACAAACGGACGATTTCACAAGAAGACTGCTTCAAATCTACACTCAAATCCATGAGGAAGGAATCGTTCAGACGACAGTTGTCCAGATTCAAAGATCAGATTACATGTGTCATTCAACGGCTAAGGGAGGAATGCAGCTCAAACAAGTCAGTTTTTCTTTCATTTACAACCTTGTTCCGTACAAATACTGTAGCATTACCTTCCTTTTAATTACGATTTGAGAGAGGCTAAGATTCAGAGTTCAGAGAGCCAAGAACCAGCTGCGGAGCTACAAATACCGTATTTTAAGAAATAGTAGCCCACGCAAAAATAGTAGCCCACGCAAATAGTAGCCCATAGGCTACTATTTTCAGTACTGGAAAATGATAAAGTTTCCCCAGAATCGATGTTCAGTGGGTATGGTATGCAGATAAAGGTGAGCAATGCGAGTATTTGTATCGTTCCTTCTTTTTTGCATTGAAAAACAGGTCAATGGATGTAATTTTTGCCATAATTGTTCGAAAAATTGCGATTTTTCATCAATTTTTCACGCCAATATTTGTTCATGAGGAGGTTGAAATAATAGTAACCCACGCAGAAATAGTAGCCCACACAGAAATAGTAGCCCACGGTCCAGAGAGGTTGAAATAATAGTAGCCCATGGGCTACTATTTCTTAAAATACGGTAATTAATTGTCAAGTAATATTAATTTTCTCTTTTTATCACGGACTTGTGTCCATGGTTGAAGAAACAGAAAAAACTCGCCGTAGCAAGTGGGTGGGTAGTTGGAACCAAGGTCACTTTTTTGACAAAAGACCGCGTCATACGACGATATGACTGACAAGCGTACGCGCCTGTCAATCAAAAACAGATGCAATATTTTGCCAAATGCTCTGATCTAAGCAAGAAAAAAAACGCAGAAAACATTTAGTTCTTTACTGCATTCTAAAATATTTAAAGAGCATCTTCTGTTTCTTTTAAAACAATTAAAATAATGAAATTTTCTTCAGCTGAAAGTGAACGTAATGGCGATGGAAGGAGCTGGAATGGGTGATCTTTGCACAAAAATGCACGCGGATATTTTTCGCGTTCTGGGTTTCATCAAGAAAGAAGTGGAACGGCTGGTGCCCAAAAATAGCTCAACTGCCACTCACTCTGGAGCATTATTGCGCGCTTGGTATGACTTTTAAATAACTTTTCTTTTAAAAAAAATTTTGTTAAACAATAGTTGAAGAGTTCATGAAAAAAATCACTTTCAACGACTGAAACTGTTCATCCAAGGATTGTTGCAGACTTTCCGGCATTACTGAAATGGCTATTGTTTCTACTTCCGATGCAAAAACAGTGACGGAATAATTTATCGTAAATTTTTTCACTCAATTCGCAGAAAATATTTAAAAATATTTTTAAAATTTTTATTCGCTGATAATTTTTTCCAATTTTATGCTAGCGTATGGAAATCGGAAAGCTGTGGTTGTTTTCATCGTTGAAGACATCAATGGAAATCAGTTGGAACAGCGCCATATCGAGCACCGATTGATAGAAATGTCAAAACAAGAAGTGAAGGTTAAGCGAGTTACGCTCACTGGAGGCACGGAAAGGTAAGTATTTTGAAGCTAAATTCAAATTAGTGTTGAAAAAACTGCATTAAATTTAGGTAAGATTTAAAAATAATTAAATTTATTATATATTAAAAATAATTAAATTTATTATATATTAAAAATAAATAAATTTATTGTATATTAAAAATAAATAAAAAATATCCAGATCATTTTTTGCGTTAGAAAGTTTTTTCTTCGAAATTTAACCTAAATAATATTCGGTCTTTCGCATTTGTTAAATTGATCATTAATTTTTTACCCTCAAGCTAATATTTTTTTATATTTCAGACTAGCACTTGACAAAAAGACTAAAGTGCTCACACTTGACAATATCGAAGTGGCGGTCGTTTATTTCTGTGCGGGAAACTTGCCGAGCCATTACAAATCGGACAGAGAATGGGCGACCAGATTGAAAATCGAGAAATCGAAGGCAGTCAAATGTCCTTGGATAGGACTGCAACTGACAGCTTCAAGAAAAATTCAACAGGTGAGTAATATTTCACAGCTCTTGTTTCATTTTACAATTTCTCATTACTATTTTGACGTTTTGCCGACATGAGCACGATCGGGAGGGGTATTTTTACCGCCAAAACGTATCCAGTGCTTGTCTTAATTTATTTCTCCCCACTATGTGGCGAAAAAGTTTTTTCTGTGAAAGTCCATTTTGTCCCGTGCTTTTTTCCAGACCCCATATTAGGGCTGTAACGGGGGTGGGGTTCCCCGTTCCCCGCCGGGGATCCCCATCCCCGTCCCCGTCCCTCTCCCCGACTTTTAGTTTTTTCCCCATCCCCGTACTTTCCCCATCCCCGACTTTTGATTTTTCCCCGTCTGTGTTTGAAAAAGTTTGCTTGAACTTCTGTTTCATGTTTGTGGAATGACCGACTGATGTTTTTTGCTCACAGTTTGTAAAAATGTGCACAAATGTAAAAATCAGTGAAAAGTTTTTTCATTAAATTTTCCCCGTTCCCGGTTTTTGACTTTTCCCCATCCCCGTCCCCATCCCCGTACTTTCCTCATCCCCATTGTTCATCCCCATCCCCATCCCCGTCTTTTTGAAATCCCCGTCCCCGTTACAGCCCTAATGCTGATTTTAGTAAATGTGTACCTTTTTCGTGAGCCATCCTGTATGACGAAAATTGGAACAACTTTCAGAAGAAAACTTCAGACGAAACGCAGATCCGTTCGTGAGTCACTTGGGGACTCCATATGACTATTCTAGCATCATGCATTACCGATGGAACGCATTTGCGATCGACAAGACCAAGCCTACGATTAAAATTCGCAATAGAACTACTATAAATAGCGAAATTCTTGGTATTGGTACAAGTGGACGATTGAGTCCCACTGACATAATCGAAATTAATGCGCTATATAATTGCTCAACTGACGGTAGGTAGTTTTATTAAACGCTCAGCTAGCTTACAATTTTTGAAAATAAATTACAAAAATAGGAAATTTTTTGATTTTTTCGGAAAAGACATTACTGTTGTAAAAAATCGTGAAAAATTCGGACAGAAGGTTAGAGGGCTTAGGGATGAGGTTAACAATATATTTTTCGGGTAGTGGCGGAAATCCCCAAACTAATGAAAAAAAGCGAAAATGTACCACCCTCAACTTAGACCCCAAAAGAATCTGACTCTTCCGCAGTCCTGTAACGCTGGTCCGAGGTCAGCTACATGCTGGCGGCCGGGGAGGGGG